>OZ007568.1:57413639-57448639 GCA_963931925.1 Onchidella celtica | reverse complement strand
TTAAAATATAGTAATATTATGTTTTATTTTGATAGTTGGCAATTTGCATGCCACACATTTGGGTTAAACTTGTCTATTTTTCAAAAATGTTTTTTTTTTGTTGTTGTTGTTGTTCGTACCCAGAAGCCAAATGCTGTCAAATGGAGACCAAGGACCAACCACAATGGACCAGTGAAACAAATTCCCCATCTCGCTGGGCACCAGGAACTGCTACATTTAGCAAAGAGTTTAGAGAAAGCACGTCGACACGACAACGATCACATTGTGCTTAGAAAAGGCAAGAGGATAGACAGAATATTACAGCAATGATAGGATAGAAGGGGACCTTACCAGGAGCGTCCACCAACCACACGCCTTGAGAATACAATTACACAAGACTTCGAACAGGAGTTCCCAACGGGGGGAGAGCGGGGGGGGGGAGGGGATGTAGGGGGAGGGGGCTAAATTTCGTCCCGCCAGTGGGTATATTTACCCAAAGACCTGGAAACTGCCGCCAGATAAGATTAAGAGATATAAAGAATACTGAAATTTAAAAAAAAACTCACCTTTTCATCTAATGGAATACAACACAAATATAATTATTGTTTCTGGCTGTTGTCGTGTTTTAATACGTTCTTTGTACTGGTAGAATGATTGTAAGGAGCTTAAAGCTTAAAGTACGGGATAAAATGTTATTTATTATGAAATTATTATAAATTATTATTATTATATCATTATTATCAATACCATTATCATTATTAAATATTACTACCACCGCTAAGTATGGATTTGTATACATGTTGTTTAAAATAATAACCTTTTACTTTTAAGATATCTGAATTTGAGAGGAAGTTTCCAGTACACCTTCTTTTGTGAACAAAAAACCCGTTTTTTTCTTTCTACAGTTTTGGACTAACGGCCTACATTTTATACTTGGTACTGAACAAAACAGTGTAGGGATAAATTTACTTAAGAATAAGAAAGGTTGCCATTGGTAAACGGGACGAAACATTATTATTATTTGGGAACTCCTGACTTAGAGTAATATTATCTGTTTCTCATTGCTGCAATATTTTCACCTGAATTAAACGTTGTGCTATATCAATACAAATCCTAATCCAGAAAAATCGCGACCTTAGTTCTTGTTTGTTCCAACTCCACGTTTTGCACAACTGAGAAATTCCATGTTAACCGTTGATGGCTTTAGTATCATGATAAGGAATTAGAATAAATCGGGACTGTGAAACAGCTTGATAATATATTTTATCATTCCTGGAAACATCATGAAGGTATCTTACCAATGGGAATAGAACTGCAGTGCTCACAAGTTTTTCTTACACTTTGTAATCTTTACAAATGAGTTTCTCAAAATGAGCTACTGTGGAGATTCAATAACGTAGTGCTGGGAAGGAGATGAAGCTATTTAATGATTTTTCTGGATGCTGGATGTAAACACGAGTTTGTTTTTTCTTTTTAGACCCTGGTACATGTTTAAGTCCTAGTGGTCAGTGGCGTCGTGCATGTTTCAGTCCTTGGGGTCCGTGGTGGATCTACTATGATTGTGAAGCTTAAGCTTCAGGGCCCCTAATCCTGGAAAGACCTGAGAGAAACTTTTTTTTAGTGAATTTATTATTTTGGACATTGCCATATTGTTGTTGGTTACGATAGGGTCTCATGACAGTTCAAGCTTCAGGATCCCAAAAATGTAGCTCCGCCGCCGCTTGTGATTCCTGAATGTTTTTTTACGTTTGTGTGTTTGTTTTGTGCAAAAATTTGATTTTTAAGAAGGAAGGAAGAAAGTATAAAAGTTGAAAATCCATATCAGGCACCGTCGTGAGATACATCTTGGTATCGGTACCATTGATGTCGTTTCGTGTTATTCAATGTTCGTAGATATGCAATGGCGCGATTCGATTCGTCTCGGTGCCGCCTGTATGGGTTTTCAGCCCGACTACAAACAGTTACATAGATTAACAAGGACACAACACGTAGACTTGATACTCATTCAATTTTCTTTCCAGACCGGGCATAAAACCACGCTTTGTTTCATTAGTTCATTGTGCTAGAGTTATGTCAGTTTTAAGCCATGTCGTCCCCTTAGAATGACAAAGTTCTTTTGAAAAATTGAAGTTTCATGTGCACGGCTTTTAGAGGTACTTTTTCTTTTCTTTATATTATACAGGAAGTAAGGCCTCCAATCATGAAAGGCATTTTAACAGCCGAGTCTTAAATTCTACAAAATTTCATATTATTATGTGCGTAGAACAGTCGGGTCGGCATAGCTGCTATTGCATGACAGTGTGCAATACTACCTGGTACTGTCCGCACTGCCTTGTGTGTGACTCGGGAGTGTCAAAGGCTGGTGGAGAAAACCCTGAGAAAAAACCGCACTGCCTTGTGTGTGACTCGGGAGAGTTAAAGGCTAGGGAGTAAACCCAAACAAAATCCGGTGGGAGAGACCCCAAGGCAGTTGGTGGGGAGGTCTGTTCCAATCCATCCTCTGGCATCCCCTGCAGCTCTATGCGATTCCAAACGTATTGGCTATGCCTTTCCTTTGGATTAAATCTGTGGAGAAGAGAGGGGATCTGTGCAAAATGGGCTAGGCACAGGTTCCATACTTTTTGCCCAGGCTAAAGCAGCATACAGAGGGAGAACACTGCCAACCTGGGCAAATACAGTGTACAAAACCCATGCCCAAAAAGCTCTCACAGCTCTATGTCAACACGGAGATGTCACTCTGTCATGGGTAATGCCATGAAAACAACAAGGGGAGGGGCAGTTACAGGTTTTAAGTCTTCCCAAATTGGCGAAGGGGAAGGCGCCAGGGGCCTCTTCTATCGGTGGGAGTGACTATTTAGTTACACTGGTCAGCTACCGCCCGCTTAAGCTGAGCAGCCCTCAGCCAGTTGGGTGCCGACCCGCCACATCTGCCTGCCTCATTGGGTACATGGGGATAGATCAAAAATCGAAAAGTTGATGTAAATGATGTACCTCGCTCAAAACGAAAAAACCAAATAAAAATTAGCACTTGGAACGTTAGGACCATGTGCCCTGGACTTGACCAAAACATCGATATGACAAAAAACGACTCATTAAGAAAAACTGCAATAATAGACAAAGAATTGCTTAGGCTGAAAGTGGACATCGCAGCTTTACAAGAAACCAGACTGGCAGATACTGGCACACTCAAAGAGCAACACTACACATTTTTTTGGAAAGGACTTGACTCGAACCAACCTCGTCGTCATGGTGTTGGCTTTGCCATCAACAATCGCCTGCTCAGTTCCATCAACACACCCACTGGAAAGTCTGAAAGACTCATTTCCCTAAGATTACGCACAAAAACTGGTCACACCAACATAATCTGTGTTTACGCACCAACGCTTATGTCATCAGCAGACGATAAGGACCAGTTCTACAACATGCTAAACGAAATGTATGCCTCCATTCCGAAAAACGAATCAGTAGTTCTCTTAGGAGACTTCAACGCAAGAGTTGGCGCGGACCATCAGACTTGGCCTGTTTGCCCAGGACTCCACGGCATAGGCAAAATTAACGAAAATGGACAGCGTCTCCTGGAATTCTGTTCACAAAATGACTTGTGCATTACCAACACCTTATTCAAATTGAATGACTCAAAGAAAGTTACGTGGCAACACCCAAGATCAGGACATTGGCATAAATTGGACTTGATTATCACCAGAAGGAAAGATCTGAACACGGTTAAATCAACAAGGAGCTTCCACAGCGCTGACTGTGATACAGACCACGCCCTTGTGATCAGCAAAATGCAAACAAAGCCAATGAGAATATTTAGGAGCATCACGAAACGACAACCCAAATTAAACATTACAAAAGCAAAACAAGAAGACTGTAAGAACGCTTTCATAAGAGAATTTAGTAACATCCCGGTAAATGATATGGAATCACCAAGCGTGGATGAAACATGGAACACAATTAAGACCAACATATATAACAGTGCCGCAACAGCTTATGGTACAAAGCCATCTTTCAGACATGATTGGGTTGAAGAAAACTCCACCACACTTCTTCCCCTGTTAGTGTTAGAAGAAAAGAGGAAAATGATGCTTGAATACAAGAAAGATCGCTCGCAAAGCAACAAAGATAAATTCAAACACATCAAGGCAAAGGTTCAAAGTGAAACAAGAAAATGCGCCAATGAGTACTGGACCAACTTATGCTCTGAAATTCAATCGGCCTCTGATGCGGGAGACTCCAGAAAAGTGTATGAAAAGATTAAAGTTGCACTAGGACCAACCATTTCAAAAAGTGCCCCCATCAAGACAGAAAACGGCCAAGAACTTACCGACAAGAAGGAACAACTGGAGAGATGGGTCGAACATTATTCCAAACTATATTCAAATGAAAAGCCAGCAAATCAAGGCCTGGAAGAAGCAGTCCCAAAGCTACCTGAAATGACGGATCTGGATGTGGAACCTACAATGAAAGAACTCTCTGAAGCCATCCAGGATATGAAAAATGGAAAAGCTTGTGGTTAGGATAACATTCCAGCTGAAGTCCTCAAAGAAAACCTTGAAACACTATTACCACACCTATACCACTTACTAATCGTGTGCTGGAAAACTGGAACAATTCCATCCGATATGAAAAATGCAAAAATTGTAACTCTTTACAAGAATAAAGGAGACAAAGGGAATTGTAACAATTACCGCGGCATATCATTGATGAGTATTACAGGGAAAGCGTTCGCCAAAATCATACTCAAACGATTACACAGGCTCGCTGAAAGAATCTTACCAGAATCCCAATGCGGATTCAGAGCAGAACGATCAACTGCAGATATGATATTCACAGTCCGTCAACTACAGGAAAAATGCAGAGAACAAGGAAAACCACTGTACATGGCTTTCATAGATCTGACAAAAGCCTTCGACACCGTAAGCAGACCATCGCTTTACATTGTACTGAAGTCCATTGGATGTCCACCACAGATATTGAAGCTGATCATCTCCTTTCATGACGACATGAGTGCATGCGTCCAGTTTGACGGAAACATCTCAGGTAAATTTGCAGTGAAGGCCGGAGTAAAACAAGGATGTGTACTGGCACCAACTCTATTTGGAATTTACTTTGCAGCACTCCTACAGTTCGCTTTTCAAGACTCCACAGATGGTATTTTCATCCGAACAAGATCAGATGGGTCTCTGTTCAACTTGGCCAGGTTAAAAGCAAAAACAAAGACTCGAGAAATCATGCTGCGTGAACTCCTCTTTGCAGACGATGCTGCAGTAGTAGCCCAAAACAACGAACAACTGCAAAATATGATGGACTTATTGTCAAATGCATGCGACCTCTTTTCCTTGACAATTAGTGTTAAAAAGACAGAGGTAATCGGACAAGGTACACTATCTCCTCCCGACATTTCATTGAATGGCAACAAGATCAACTCAGTTGAAAAGTTTACCTATCTTGGCTCCACAGTAACAGCATCGCTATCCCTGGATGAAGAACTAAACGCCAGAATTGGGAAAGCAGCTACAACTTTTGGCAGGTTATCTCAGAGAGCTTGGAACAACAAAAAGCTGACACTCAAGACAAAAATTCTTATTTATCAAGCTTGTGTCATCAGTACCTTGTTGTATAGCTGCGAAACGTGGACCACCTATACAAGACACGAAAAAAGATTAAACAGCTTCCATCTTCGCTGCCTGCGATGGACATCAGATGGCAGGACAAAATTACCAACATCGAAGTTCTCAAACGAGCAAAGCTCACCTCAATTCAAGCAACACTGAGAACAAGACGACTCAGGTGGATAGGACATGTCAAAAGAATGGATGATAGTAGAATCCCAAACCAGATACTGTATGGTGAGCTAAAAGAGGGAAAACGTCAAAGAGGTAGACCAAAACTACGTTTCAAAGATATCTGCAGAACCACACTGAAAGATTTTGGGATCGATGCAAAATTATGGGAAAATGTGGCAGAAGATCGAACGACCTGGAAGGGAGCCGTCAGGAAAGGTGCTGCCAAATTTGAAAAAAATCAAAGAGAAATTAGGGAAGCAAACAGACAGAAAAGGAAGGAAAAGACGAATGAAGTCACAAACGAAGGCGAGTATATGTGCTCACTCTGTGACCGAAGATGTAAATCGAATATCGGACGGATTAGTCATGAGAGGAGCTGCTCTCGGCATCTGTCTTGAAGTCAGAAAATGCTGCGAAGACCGTCTGCAAAGACGAAAAGGGTCGTATACGTATGTGCGTAGAGAGACCTAAAGGTGTACCTGAGCAGATTTTAAAAGGTCTTGAAGTTAGCGATATTTTTTTATATTTTTGTTGATTTTGAGCCACAGCTGAGTTGAACAGAAGAAAGTGTTCCGACATTTTGAGCCTGAAAACATGACTCATTTTCTTCGAGTAGAATTAAAAAGTATGACAGGAAATTTCTTTTTATGCCTCAAATTACACGTTGATTGATAGAAACTCAACTTTAAAAATCACATTTTTGTATTCCCGGAGTCAGCGGGCCAACTAGTTTTAATAATACCTACAGTTAGTTGTGCACCGAATTCGTTTGATACTTTGAAAAAACTGAAAAAGACTTGTAGAAGTAGTATGTAGTATCATAAGTATGTAACTCGGTTCTGTCAAAAAGTGGAAGACTACAAGATAGAACCTTGTCATTCTCAGGGGATGATGTGTTGACAGTATTTAAAAATTGGATGATTTTGAAGTAAACGGCCAGCTCTGAAGTACGTTGACTCAGAGAGGAGCTTTGCTCCCTGGGTACGATAAAATTGCAAAGGGGGGGGGGGGCTTTCCGGCCACTGCTTGTGCGCCTTTCAATTATGGCAGTGCGGTTTATTTAGATTTTTTCTTCAACAAGATGAAGCGAAAGGTTTTAAATGACGTTTTGCTTGATCACCCAGGAGTCGCTGAACGAAGTATAAACACAGCATGGGGAGGGGGGAAGGGGTGGGGGTGGGGGAAGTTTAAAGGAAACAAGAACAAATTACTGTCGGAACAGACGAAAAGGATGCCAACATTAACATGTGAAGTTAAATAAAAGTGCACATAAAGTGAAAATGAATAAAAAATGAAGAAATGAATCAAAAATGAGGAAGAAATAATCAAAAATGATGAAGAAATGAATAAAAAATGAGGAAAAAATTAATCAAAAATGAAGAAATTAAACAAAAATGAAGAAATAAATAAAAAGTTTATTTGCAGCAACGATTGCACCAAAAAGACAAATCTGAGTTAAAATTTGCAAAAGATAATCAAATACAGGATAGTGTGAGGGGATAATGAATAATTTATCACTTACTGACTTTGACCTTTTGTAGTCCTTGAAATAATGGTTATAATTAATTATTTAAATTTTTTTTAGGGAGGAAATAAAGGTGGGAGGAAGGAAAATGTAACGGGGTCAGAAACAGGAGAAAACAACAACAATCAGAAATGTGCACCGTGGGTGTCAATGAGACCTTGATGTCCAAAAAGTCGATGGAACCGGTAGAAATATGGGAGGTGTATTTGATGGATGGATGAAAGTCATTGACAAAGGACAAGTAAGCCTCTAATTCAGATTGGGATATAGAGGTCACTCCAAAACCATCGTCAATGTATCTCATATACATCTCTGGTTGACGGCCAGTGTAAGCACTCTTGATAAGAGATTCTAGGTACCCCATAAACAGGAAAGCATAGCTAAGGCCCATTTTTGTACCCATGGCGACACCACTGATTTGATCAAAGAATTCCCCATTAAACTCAAAAGAGTTAAGGGTAAGTACAAATTCAGTGAGTTGGAGGAGGGTGTGGGTACTAGGATATTTGTCAAACCTACGGTCCAGAAAATACTGAACGGCTCTCAGTCCACCAACATGAGGTATGGAAGTATACAGAGAACTGACATCCATCAGGAAAAGAAGTTTAGTTGTGGTGTCAGTGAAACGCGTTTGCTGAAATATGTTAAGAGCATCATTAGTATCCTTAACATATGTAGGAAGATGTGTAACAAGAGGCTGGAATACACTATCCAGGAATTAAGAAATCTTTTCGGTGGGGCAAGAAGAGGCCGAAACAATGGGTCTTCCTGGATTACCAATCTTGTGAATTTTTGGAAGCAAGTAGAATGTGGGCGAACCCAACTGGCTAGGATGAAATGAAATGAAAGGTGGATGGCAGAACGAGGTAGTTGTTTCTGATGAACTAGATCAGTGAGTGTATGTTTGACCATGTCATTGCATTGTAACGTACCATCATTAGCACGCCTGGCGTGAAAACTAAAAAAGTATGCTTTTGAAGTTGTTTCTCTTCTTCCTGGATATATAGGTCTTTACGCCAGACAACAACAGCTCCACCTTTGTCAGCCGGTTTTATGATGATGTTCTCTCTGTTTTTCAATTCTTGTAAAGCACGTCTCTCAGATGCTGTTAAATTGAAACGACGGATTTTGCATTGTGGTAGGTGTTTGATGACATTCCAACATTTATTGACGTACAGGTCAAGAACTGGAGATTCACCTGTGTTGGTGGCCCAGTCAGACTTCCGCGTAGCATATTTTGTAAACATCTCATCATCATGACGTTGTGAGCTATGATTCATGAAATGGTATTGCAATCGAAGGCGACGGAAGTAAGATTGCACATCTCTAAGTGATTGGTATGTATCATATTTCTGTTGGACAGGAATAAATTTGAGACCTTTGCTGAGGACATGCATTTGATCTTCCGTCAAATGAAGGTCCTCCGGAATGCATACCACTTATTGACGTGATTAGTAGATGGTTCAGGAACTAGAAGCAGGCATCCTTACAGCCCTGAAGATGAAACATGTCAATGTAATAGTTAACTTGCATAGTTCAAATCCACGAAAAATGATGTGCTCTGAGGCGCCGAACTAAAATTAAAAACAGGATCTAACATAAAATCAATTCATCATGCTCCCACTCACACACATTAACAAGCACTTGATATGCTCTCATCCTCAAACCTCCGAGACCAAAAAGGGACATCATTCAGTTTCAATGAAAACAGACCTAATCAATCCAGTTTTGAGCCCATTTTAATTGCGACGATGTTTTCTCTTTTCCTGGTGTCAACGCTGATGTTGTTCCACAATTTAAGCCCACCAACAGAAAAAGCCTTTGCACCAAGCGATAATCTGGCTGTGGGCTTCTCAAAAAGTTCCGCGTCCATTGATCTTAAAGTATGTGATGACCCGTGTGATTCCATTAGCTCTGAAAGGTATTCTGGGGCTAGTCAGTTTAAACATTTAAAAATAAAACGCACAAATCAGTTATCATGTGATCACCATAAACAGTCACTGCGTTGCAAATGATGAATACCCTTGAGCCAGACGGCTGATTAGTGCGATCCCTAACAAAATCCACAGCTTATTCAACCACTAGCAATTGCTCTAAATCACTTAAAAGACACCACGAAGAGCTTACGTCTGTGTTTAATTTGATACTTTAAAGAAAAAGAATGAAACAATTTAAATTTCACAAGGAAAGAACTGGTGCTGTTTCCTACTCCGTGCCTCTACACCCCCCCCCCGCCCGCCCCCACCGTCCATCCCCACCCTACTCATCTTTTTCTAGTTATTATTGTTTTTAAATAAAAAGTCGAAGTTCCAGATTTTCGGCCATAGACTATAGAGCCTCCAGCAGTGCACATCTGACAGTGAGCTAGACTTAAAATAAATAGATCTTTTTTGCCCTTTGTTCTGTGAAATATGATTAATCTCATTTGTCAACTATGGACAGGGTGACATATCTTAATGAACCTTTTCATGGACACAGCAATACACTTTAACTTATCCCTACCACCCCCTCCTCCCTCCCCCACTGCCCCGCCCCCCTCGCCCAAAAAACCCGCTGCATTGTAGCGACGACGTGTCTACTCCAGTTGTAACTGGAGCAGCAATGGCTCTAAAGCAAATTTCCCAAACCGAATTAAGATAATACACAAAATACAAAAAGTACAAAATAGTGACCTATTTTCTCTAGATGGCGGCACATTTTAGTGATCCATCTTTTGATAGACCAGATGACCTAATACTTGACCTACTTTCTCGTGGACATGTTGTCACAGTTCAGTGACCTACTTTCTGGTGGACACAATGTCACATTTTACTGACCTACATTTTCGTGGGCACGATGAGACTTTTTTTGTCCTACTACCTCATGGATGCTATGGCACATTGTATTGATCTTTCTTCTGGGCACGATGACCGATTTTACTGATGACCTTTCTTGTGGACAAAATGACAACACAATTTACTGACCTAATTCCTTGTGGGCACGACGATACGTTTAAGTGACCCAACATATTGTAGAGACAATGTCACATTTTACTGACCCAACCCCTTGTGCACACGATGACACATATGACTTGCCAACTCACTCGAGGATACTATGATACGTTACTGATGATAGATGTGTAACTAAGTGCTTTTCAACTGTTGCACGGCTATGGTAGATGTGTGACCAAACGTTCTTTACCTTTTGTGTAACTGCTATTGTCCACAACATCCGCTCTGCTATTTTTACGGAAAATGACGTATGAAGCCCTCTCTTTGCCTCTATAGCGGTGAGGAGCGGAATAGATGCTGTGGACGAGTATACAGAGGCAAAGAGTGTTGTTTGGTTGTTGTTTTTTTGTCTGTAAAAAATAGCGGATGCTGTGGACAAAAGCAGTGACTGTGGCAAATGCAGCATCTTTTTTTTTTTTTTTTTTTATTACCCGCTCCTTTTGGATGGCGCCGCGAGGTTGATTAGTACTTTGCTGTTATCTGACAATCTATGGTAACTTAGTATTGTTATAATAAATGAACTTACCTTTCCTTATCAGGGTTATCTTTGGTTACCGGTATGGTAAATGGGTTAGTTTTTCATAACCTTCTTGATAGTTGGTCTAAAACTGGATAGACAGAAACTGGTAGAAGGAGGGTGAGGAGGGAACGATAAATGTTAAATCCACGCATACACGAACTGATTAATATTAGTATCCTATGCTATGTCCCCGGCCCATACAGGTCACGGGGTGGAGCAACCCACAAGCCCGCACCAGAGTGGTGCCATCACTGTCAAATATTTTCTCGTCACCATCTTTTATCACTAGCCAAAACACCGAATACTGCAAGAGGGCCTTTACTACGGTGACTCTGTTACTGTTATACCTTACACCTATTCGGAGTGGTTAACTGAGTTAGTTGCTTGTATGTAGTAGGAGATGTGCTGGCCTTTAGCTTTCTTGTACTGATTTATGTTTTTATTGTCCCTCCCGAGTTATAGATGGTTCTCTGTCAGGGATCCCCCCCGACGGTCAGACCTCACGAAACGGGGCTGCTCAGGGAAAACCCCCCCAACTAGGTCTCCCGGGACACTCCCTGGAGCAAACGCTCTCCCCTCTCCAGGCCAGGCAACGACCACAAAGGTAGTGGCCTGCCCCGAAGGTGGGAAAGGGGACAGCTGACCATACGGGAGGGGGCCCATCCTAAGACCCCATCTTTTTGTGTGTTGCGTTTTTCCTGCGTGTTATCCCGGCTGTGTCCTACCTGTTGTTGCAAAGTTAGTTGTCATTGTTATCTGCCATGTCGCGTTATCTAACCTCTTGCAGTGTGGATATAATTCGCGATGCGCCAGGATCTGAATAGGGCCTTATCTGCAGTGATTAGTATCTGTGGAATACAAGTTCTTCCTTTCATTATTCCCATAGATTTCTCAGAGCCAATTCGCTATAAAATAATACCAAAATGTTACCATGCTTTCCGTATTTGTATTTTGATATTGTCAGTTTTGCCACCAGGATAACGTGGTTTAGAATTAAAAGATCAGCAGACTTCAGGCTGTCATGATAGGGGATGCCAAGAAGGCAAGTGGAGCTGGTTAGCTGGATCCGTTTACCTGTATTGCTGTTAATCAGGTTCTCTACCTCTGCCCAGACTTGCTTAACCATCTCACACTCATAGAAAAAATGTTCTATGAAATCGACCGCCTGACAACTTTTACATTGATTTGTTTCGGATATTTTCATTTTTTGAAGAAGGATATTTGTTGGATATATATTGTGTAAAATTTTCCACTGAAGAGCTCTCAGTCTTGATTCTTTGGTCACCTTAAATGGTAGGTGCCAGTATTCAGTTGTTATTTCAATTTGGAATTTGCGCTGCCAAAACTGATTGGCTATTGATGGTTCACTCTCTTGCAATAGAGATCTAAATGTTCTTTGGCCTAAGTTTCCGAAGGCTTGTTTATGCCACAATTGGCAATTAGAGTGAGAGGGCTTAAAGCATTGAACAAAATATTGTATTCAAGTAGTGAACTCGGAAAATTCCCATACCTGTTTAAAAAATCATGGTAACTTAATAATCTCCCAGTTTCTCCTTCCAGCATGTCTTTAATGAGTACTATGCCCTTATCTATGCAGCCTGGCAGCAGCAAGGTTCTTGCCTTGAATTTTACCTTATCACTGTTGAACAGAGGATCATCTTTTTTTGGAAGAACCGTTTCTTTAGACTCCCCTTTCCGCGTTAACCATGTTAGCAGAACCTTCTTCCAGAAGCAGCTATTGATACTATCCTGGCCTTGAAAGGATTTATGGTCAAGATTACTCCTAAAGGCCAGGAGCACCCCTACATGTCTTAACGCGAACATGGGCAGTAATTTCCATTCCTCTTCCTTATCAGTACTGAGTTTTTCCACCCATTGCAATAAGTATGCCTCTTGCATCATGCAGATATCTATCATTTTAAGTCCACCCTTGTGGTGCTGGTCGCACATAATCTTCCTCTTTACCTTTTCGAAGGCTCTAGTATTTGAGAAGCGACGCTTCCAGATAAACCTAAAGAATATTCGGTTGATTTTCTCAAGAATTTTTAAAGGCAGTGATATACTTTGTATTATATGCTGTATCTGGGATACTCCAAAGGTTTTAATAACTTGAATTTTGCCTATAATTGATAGATCACGTCTAGACCATGCCCCAACCATGTTCTCTATGTACTCTATTTTGCCTGTCCAGTTTTCCTCCAGGTCTTGGGCAGGCTTTTGAGAACTGAAAAAAATACCTAGAATCTTTATTTTTTCCACAAACGATATATCAAACTGAAGAGGTCCAAATACATTCTTTTTGCCCAAACACATTGCGTATGATTTGTTCTTGTTTAGTTCCAATCCTGAAAATAAAGTGAAAGATTTGATTTTAGAAAGAACTTCTCGAAAATCTATTAAATTCCGCAGGAACAGCGTTGTGTCATCAGCGTACTGCCTGATGATTGTTCTCGTCTGGGACTTAGGATACTTAATACCTTGTATGCTTTCGTCCTGCCTTATATTGAGTGCTAGGAGCTCAGCAGTCAGGATAAAGATCAGAGGTGAGAGAGGGCATCCTTGCTTCACGCCCCGTTCCAGTTTAAATTCCCTAGAAATATGTCCTCCATTCTTGACACTTATAATGGAACCTGTGGATATAATGTTCATCCATTTTTTGAAATTTCCCCCAAAACCGAATATATTAAAGGCATTAACCATGCACTGCCTGGATAGAGAATCGAAGCCTTTACGGTAGTCTACAGATAGCAGAATGCTGTTACTGTTTTTCTCCTTTTCGTGTTCTATGAGGTCATCCAGCTCTTTCAGAAGGGAGGATATGTGTCTGCCTCGGATAAAACCCGTCTGGTTGTGATGTATCAAGAGGGGCATGACTTGCTTCAGCCTTAATGACAATGCCTTGGCTATCAACTTGTAATCTGTATTTGTTATGGTGATGGGTCTCCAGTTTTCTAGAAGGTCGCGTTTCAGTCCCTTTCCTTTGAACAGGAGAGAGATGATGCCTTTATACTGTGAAAAGGACAGCGTATTAGTTTCAAAGCTGTAATTTATTGATTTGAATAGTAATTGACATATATCCTTCCAGAAGAACTTGTAGAACTCTACAGGCAGTCCATCTGATCCTGGACAGGAGCCGTTTTTTGTATGTTTAAGTGCCATTGCAATTTCAGACAGTGTTAGTGGCGAGTCACACATCTCTCTATCTCCGTCACTTAATGTTGGAACCTCAATGAACTTGTATTGCTGATTGGTGATATCTTCAGATTTCTTCGTTTCTTTATAAAGATTTTCGTAGTAAGATGTTATTATTTCTAATATTTCATCTTGGTCAGTGATAATTTGGCCTTCTGGAGAGCATATCTTGTGGATGGTGTTATTTATGCCTCTGGTCTTTTCTAACTGCAAAAAATACTTACTTGATTTTTCACCGTCTTCTATCCACTTGATTCTGGATCTGACTTGGGCCCCTCTAGCAGCTGCCATTATGTACACCTCTAATTCCTTTTTAACGGTAGAGATTTCTCTATGAAGTCTAAGATTAGTGGGATCTGAGATTAATTCTCGTTCTAATTCATTTAGTTTTGATATAAGATTCTTCTTTTTACGTGTGGATTTAGCGGCTTTTTCTTTGCCATAGGCCATACTTACTTCACGAACCCTAACTTTCAGCATCTCCCAGAGCAGGTGAGGGTTCAATTCTGGGAAATTCTCTACGGTTTCTGCAATGGCACTTTTAATCAGAGAGACATAGACATTATCTCGTAATAAGGATACATTTAGTTTATAATAGCCCTTGCCATAAACAAACGAAGAAGAAGACAGTGTCGCCTTTACAGCTCGATGGTCACTGAAGCCAACACTTTGAATTTCACACCTTGTAAACAGCGATGTTAATCCTTCCCCAGCAAATACATAATCTAACCTTCTGGCGGAAGGAGGGCTGCTTCTGCTCCAGGTGTGCTCCTTCTTCCCGGGATGGTGTAATCGCCAGATGTCACTCAGGTTTAAGTCATTGATGCAACTTCTTAGATCTGCGATATTCTGGGCGCTATGCGCGAGGCCTGAAATGATGTCTAATTTATTGCTCCAAACTGTATTGAGGTCCCCCATGATTATGACATTATCCATTGCACCCCCAATCTGTTCCTTTATAGTATTGTTTAAATCTCTCAGAAAAGGTCCCTTTTCATCATTTATACAGGGCGCATATACGTTAACGACATAGTACATCGAACTGTCTAAGATTATTTTGGAGATAAGAGCTCTGTCGGTAGAGTGTACAAATTCAATATTCGTTAAATCCAGGGATTTGGAGAATAGCGTAAGCAGGCCTTTACTGTGGGTGGTCCCGCTGCTATAATGTACTAATCCACCCCATTCCTTTTTTATCATTTCTATATCATCTACAGATAGATAAGTCTCCTGTATTGCTATGACAGAGTTTCTGCCTTGTTTAAAAAACCTAAATAAACTGTTACGCTTCTTTTTATTTCTTAGTCCGCGAACGTTAAGGGTCATAAAATGTAAGTCAATGCTCAAACTCGTACCGCTATTCCGTGCCGAAGCCATTATTCTATATCATAAATCCTTTTTCCAGGTCGGGGTCATAGTCCGTGTCTGTAGGATGATGGGAGAGAAGGCTTAAGTAGCTTGATCCACCTGTATGTTATCTTCGACAATGTCCAGCGTACTGTCCTCGTGTGACTTTGTGGTTCTGCTATGGTCAGTGGTATCGACTGGGTTGTCTTTTTTGGCCCGTCGGCTAGGGTTGGTGTCGCAGCCTGGAGAAGAGGCAGGGAGGGGGCGTTTCTGACTGGCTGATCGTGCTCGATCCAAGAAGGCGGCCATTTTCATTCTCTCTGCGCTGCTTGCTCTTACTCTTGACCTCCCTCTCGCTGAGATACTCTTCTTAGATGATTTAATAGGGTCGTCTGCTTTTTCCTGGCCGTCATCTTGCAGTGGGGCCGTGACTTGGGACAATTGTACCACCGAAGCTTCACACTCCGAGTCTCCTTTTCTGTGGCCGGGCCGCTTGCAGACCAGACACACTTCTTCGTTCTGGCAGGCGGCGGCTACGTGTCCTACCCTCAGGCATTTTTTGCATTGTACTTGTGAAAGGTCATTCGGCCTTTCTTTGTAGTACAGAGATGCTACAAAAGGACCCAACTGGAGCGTTTTGGGAATAGGGCTTTTTGGGAGATCAATAGTGATTATTCTTCTGCCACTTAGCCACTCTGTCATCTTACCTTGTGGGTCCCTAATTTTTTCCATTATCACATTCGATCTTAGGCGCACCCCCAGCTTAATTAGATGTTTTTCCAAGCTGTCATTACTAAATGACAGGGGTACCCCACTTGTAATGAGTCGGGTCGAAGGAATTTCTTCCCCATTGGATCCTAGTTGGACAAACGGATTTTGGCTTCGAGGATTCAAACACTTACCTCTTATATTTAGCCCCTTGGACAATAGAGTTGTCCTGCTCTCGGTTGACCTAGGGTATATCCTCCACAGTCCCCCTATCCGCTGTGCTCCAATGATAGACAGAGGCCCACTACTTTTCTCAGCAACGAAGCCAATCTCGTATGGTGTGTAGGCTGAGTTTTTTTCCTCGGGCAGGTCTCTCGCCAACACGAAGACTGGGGGACAACTCATTTTAATGCTCAACCGGAGCGTCCAAATGATCAATTACTCAGGATATTAAATGGAGAAGCGAAAGGAAACACCCATACACACTTACACCAGAAAACTAACTCGGAGCAAACCAGCCGCTGAAACAAAAGGCGCAGAAAAACACAAAACAGACACAGGGATAGAGATAGCGCACTGACACGAGCCCGCGATGATGACAAGCTCACTAGAAAACAACACAAGAAGGCAAAATAGGACCCAAAAAAAGTGAAGGAAAAAACAAAACAGAGCAAGAAAGTAGAAATTCCACCCTAAAAGCGGCAGAATGGTACCTTTACTCACCCAGGATAGTACCTCTGGAATCCTTACCTAGGGATGTACCTGTCCCCCAAAAATGATCAGGGTAGGGTATAGAAAACTCGAGATATTACAATAAACGAAGAGCCTTCGCTAACACACAGCCTACCGCACGCAGGCCACACCGGATCGTCTCCGCAAATGCAGCATCTAAAAACACTTACTTGCAGGCTCATGTCTGATATCCATTTTGTGCCAGATAATAAAGTATGTTCTCCTCCAGTAACATGTCTTTGCTCCCACATTATACAAACTCGGACTTATGTGGAGAATACAAAATAAGTAAATAAATACATTTCACATTAATCTGTTGATTTTCAGGAAAGACTTGTGTCAATTCGAAAGAAGCCATAACACCTGGAAGCAACATGTGGTAAGGTCTTTGTTTTCGGAGCATCTCTGCCCTTGACATTTGCACCTCTTTTTTTAAATTTAGTTTTTCATTTTTCTTGATCTTGATTTTGTGTGTGTGTGGGTGTGGGTATGTGTGTGGTAGGGATTAGTTTTGTTATTTTTTAAATTGTGTCCGGGCAGCCCGCCTTGTTAGGCCTGCTCTTCTCGATTTCCACATGCAGGGGTATCTTTGACTTGTGCAACGTGCACAAGGGCGCTCCGAATTTTTCGTCCTTATCCGAGAAAACTAGGTGCTCGATCCCATCTATCATGGATCAGGGACAGGGAATGCCCCCAAATTTCCAACATGTCTGCACAGACCGGGAACCGAAGCCTGTACCTTCGGCATGAGAGGCGAGCACCCTGCCGCTAGACCTACATGTCCCTGGAAGCATCATGTCAGGTGTATCATGTCCGTAAATGAACAGTCGTCAAAAGCCCCAGATATTATAGTGGTTTGGTCAACAACAACTCAAAATTTCCTATCACTTCGGCTTTAAAACATGCCTTTCGTTCTTTTACTTCAATATGTTATGGTTATATTTAAAAGTAACACTTCTGTTGCTGATGGCCCCTGTATGGGATAGTCAAAATTGGGCAAAAAGAAAAGGTTGTATGTTGCGAAACCCCGCTCATACCAAGCCCGAATCGGCACAGTCAGCTGCTGGCAGACAAGATGTGTACACCATAATTTCCTTTTACTTTCTTAGTACATCCGGGGAGACCCTCTCATACTAAGCCTGGACAGATACAGTCAGCTGCTGGCAGACAAGAAGTGCACACCATGATTTCCTATATTTTCTTAGCACATGTGGGAAGGCCCTATCATAGTAAGCCCGGTCAGACACAGACAACTTCTGCCATTATTTCCTGGTTGTATGTATAATTTGCTGGGAGCAACTGGCTGTATCGTGCCGGGCTCAGTGTGATGCCTCCCGGTCACAATGATTACTATATAATAGTTCGTCCATCAGGTATGATGATGACCTTAACAACACCAGAGGAATAAAGAACAGAAATTGTTGAGAATTTCAACACATGGACAATAAAGAGAACTAAAGGACACAGAGGACAGAATGGAAAGACTGTTCTTTCATGACTTATGGCTTCTCATGTGACTGATAAGTCCTATTTTTGCCCTGCAGACCCTTCCGCATAAATGACAAGAGTGCTCCGTTGGTTCAGTACCACTGGGCCTTTTCTTGCGCCGTTCTCTTTTTTTGATAGCCTGCTGGACTCTGTCAGCTTCCCATGCTTTGCTGCCTCTGGTAAGGGCCGCCCTCCAATTTGCACGATCAAGCGAGAGCTTTTCCCACTCACTCACATCAATGGCAAAGGCCTTCAGTGATTGCTTGAGAGTGTCTTTGTAACGTCTCTTTGGGGCCCCAACATTCCTCGTTCCATTGGAGAGCTCAGAGAAGAAGATTTGCTTAGGGAGTCTGGAGTCGGGCATTCTGACAACATGTCCTGCCCAACGTAGCTGAATTTTTTTCAGGTGGCAGAAGATGCTCAATTCCTTGGCACGATTGAGGACCTCAGTGTCTGGAATTTTATCCTGCCATTTGATCCTTAGGATCTTTCTAAGGCAGGCCAGATGAAAGTGATTTAGCTTTCTGGCATGCGATTGGTACACTGTCCAGGTTTCAGCCCCATAGAGTAGGGTGGGAAGGACCACAGCATTGTACACTTTCAGCTTAGTGTCTGTGCGAATGCCGGCAACATCCCATACTCTCTTTCGAAGCCTGCCAAATGCAGAGCTGGCTTTGCTGATTCTTGAGAGAATTTCAGTATCAACACGAGCCGCGGAAGACAGTGTACTGCCAAGATAGGTGAAGTTCTCCGACACCTTCAGAAGACTGTCATGGACTTTGATATTTGGGGTCACAGGATACTTGTCGTCTGGAGTAGGCTGATGGAGCACTTCCGTCTTCTTTGTGCTTATTGTGAGGCCAAAGTTGTCACAGGCAATAGAGAACTTATCAACACAGTTTTGCATGCTATCCTCATCGTGTGCCAGAAGTGCACAATCATCAGCAAATAGTAGGTCAAAGACTTGAGTACTTTTGGTTTTGGTTTTTGCCTGAAGTCTCCTGAGGTTGAATAGACTGCCATCAGTTCGGTACTTGATGCTTACCCCTTGAGGAGGAGAGCTAAAGGCTTCTTGTAGCATTGCAGAGAACATGATGCTGAACGGAGTTGGGGCTAAGACACAACCCTGTTTTAACCCATTTGTGACAGCAAAGGGCTCTGAAACACTGCCGTTGCTTTTGACTGCAGCTTGCATGCCATCATGAAACTGGCGCACTATTGTGATGAATTCGGGTGGACACCCAAACTTCGCCAAGATTTTCCAGAGGCCTTCACGACACACTGTGTCAAATGCTTTTGTGAGGTCAACAAATGTGATATACAGCGCTTTATTTTGTTCCATGCATTTTTCCTGAATCTGTCTGGCAGCAAAAATCATATCCGCCGTTCCCCTCTCTTTACGAAAGCCACATTGGCTCTCGGGAAGCAAGTCATTTGACGAGAGGTGATCAAGAAGGCGATTCAGAAGCATTCTTGCCAATATTTTGCCAGCAATTGAAAGTAGAGAGATTCCCCGATGGTTGTCACAGACTTGGCTGTCCCCTTTGTTTTTGTACAGATGGATGATTGAAGCATCTTTGAAGTCCTGTGGCAGCTTCCCTGCTTTCAACATATGATTGAACAACTCGGTCAACCTTTCAATAAGCTTTTCTCCACCGAAGGCATACACCTCAGCAGGAATTGAATCCACGCCTGGTGATTTGTTAAAGGACATCTGATTTGTGGCAGTTCGGGTCTCATTTGCTGTGAATGGCTTGGCAAGAGCTGCATTAATAGGAGTCTGAGGGAGGCGGTCAATGGACTCAGTATTTATATTTGATGGCCGATTTAGCACACCTCCGAAATGTTCTGCCCAACGCTGAATTATGGCATTCAATTCAACAATGCGTGTTGAACCATCTGACGCAAGAAGTGGCGTAGTGCCAGAGCGGGATGGTCCAAACACAGCTCGGAGGCTCTCAAAGAACTTTCTAGTGTTGTTTGTGTCGGCATATTTCTGAGTTTCTCTTACTCGCTCTTCAAGCCAGTCATTTTTCATTTTCCTCAGCTTCTTCTGGAGTACACCCTTACATGCATGCAGTGCATCAGCTTTTGCTGTGGAAGAGGGGTCACTGCAGTGAGCTTGGATGAGACTATTTTTTTCTTTGATGAGCACTTTGATTTCATTATCATTATCATTGAACCAGTCCTGGTGCTTGCGGACAGGAAAACCAACTGTGCTGCTGGCGCAAGAGTGTACAGTCGTATTTAGGTCAGTCCAGCTCTGTTCAATGTTCTCAGGGTCAAAAGTCACGCAATCCAATTTTGAGGAGAGTTCTGATGAGAGCTCGCTCTGTTTCTCAGCTGAGCAGAGTTTTGAAACATTTAGGCGTTTAGGTGGCGCTTTCCCTTGAGGGCGTCTATTGCGCCTCAATGTTAGTCTGAGCTTGCAAACAATGAGTCTGTGGTCAGTTCCACACTCGGCACCACACATCGCCTTTGTTACAAGGACATCCTTTCTGTCAGTCTTCCTCACAATGACATAGTCTATGAGATGCCAATGCTTTGAGCGGGGATGCATCCATGACGTTCTGTTTCTCACGGGGAGACTAAAATTTGTGTTGGTAATGAACAGGCCAAATTCAGCGCATAAAGTAAGTAAGCGCAACCCATTGTTATTGCATGAACCAACTCCATGAGGGCCCAAAACATTTGGCCACGCTGAGATTTCGGAGCCAACCCTAGCATTGAAGTCCCCCAAGAGAATCAGCTTATCAGCTGCCGGGACAGAGCATATGACAGATTCTAGATCAGAATAGAACTTGTCTTTGGCTTCATCTGGGTTTGTCATGGTGGGCGCATATGCGCTAATGAGGGTGGCTGACTGGCTTTTCCCAACTGGGATCCTGAGTGTCATTAGCCTGTCATTTATTTCAATTGGCATGGACTGCAAGTTTCTGACAAGGTCATTTTTAATTGCAAACCCAACACCATGCTGTCTCGGTTCGACTGCACCCTTGCCTTTCCAGAAGAAGGTGTATCCACCACTGAGCTCTTTGAGTTGGCCACTATCAGGGAGTCTGGTCTCACTGAGTGCCACTATGTCCAGGTTGCACCTGCTGAGCTCAATGGCAATAAGTGCAGTGCGTCTTTCCGGGTTGTTTGAGTTGTCCTGTAGTGTGCGTATATTCCAGGCTCCTAGCCTGAGTAAGCTGAATTTCTTTTTGTTTCGACCGCAAAAAGGGATCCCCACTGGTCGCGGTATACCAGTCAGGGTGATGTGAAGTGGGCTTTCTTAGGGCACCTTTTCTAGCCCCTTCCTCAGTTGAGGTGAGCAGTGCTATCCTTAAATAAGGCTGCTCAGCTACTGTGGGTGCTGCCTCCCCACGCCTCCACTTCAATCGACGATGAAGCGACCATAGCCCACAGCCACCAACGTGTAGGTCTGTGCTAACAGCTTCCAGTCTATCCAAACCTGCTGCCACCGCACTCGCCCATCGCCGTTGGAATTTTGAGAGGAAAGAAGACGAGACAAAGATGAAAGAAGACGAGGTGAGTGTTAAGACTGGCGCAAAGAATTTGTTTTTAATGAGAAAGAGCTGCGCAAACATCAGACTCACTCTCTCGCCTGGACACAACTTATCCAAGTGGCAAGACAGGGTCAAGACGACTGGAAATGTATCCAGATGCAGGAGGATGCCAGAGGGACAGTCATATTGCCTGACCGGCTGCCTGTAGGCTACTCCACAGCCTCGCAGTCCCAACTGACTAGGGTGAAAGACCCAAACCAAAGAACACCAATACTGGTGGATGCTCTGTGTCACGATATCCAGGCCAGAGTGACGGTATATTGCCATCTGCCCTATCAATCAACCACTGGCCTGCTGCCGCCAGCTTCGAAGCTGCGTCCGGGAAGTTTGCTCAATTCTTCGTCTGTGATTTAGGCAAACAAGCCTATGACCACACCGCTACCGGGATTACTACACCGCTACCAATGATTACTACACGGAAGTAATCGTTATAAATATGTCACAGTCTGCCTTTACGGTTCACAAAAGGACAGCTGTTCACGTATGGACAGGCATGACACACATGTGTTCTGAATAGAAGATCAGAGTTTCAGATTAACATGGAGACCAGATGGAAAACGTTTCTATAGAATCGGAATTTCACCGACGGACATCAAAGAAGCAAGCATACGCAGGTATTTAGAATATAGCTGTAAAAAAAAAAAAAAAAAAGTGGTGAAAGAAAGGGAGAAGAAAGTTCGACAACAGAAATAGAGAAAAGAGGGAACACAGAAAAACAAAACGAACAGAAGGGAAAAAAGAAGAAGAGATCAAAATGAAAGGAAGAAAAAAGGCAGAACTCCTAAGGAAAGACTACACACTGACGTGAAAATAATGGAAAATTTCTGCCCAGACATCGCTGAGAACTCCCAGTCAAAGGCTCACCACACTTAAGAAATAATGCTGTACATTCATTTTTCCCCCTCAAGAATACTGAAAGATTTTATACAATGCTAGATCACATTCTGTTCCATTCTATGAACGTAACTTTAGATTTAGTGCTCGCCATGACTCTGTATATGGAAATGCTATGTACTAACTAGAAGTCTGGTAGTACCCTTAAATGCTGAAGTGTTCTGGTCTCAGTCCGTTCAATGTCATCTGGTGAAAAATGGAAACGCAGCAAGATTTCTCCAAATCTCCCATTTCGTACTCAAAGCGTGAACTCACGATTCGGCACGGAGATTTTGCCATTTTTATTTCATTCATGAGCTAAATATTGTGTGACAAAGAAATGTTGGTTTTTGAAATTACAGTGATTTTCAGAGCACAAACGAATGTTTACTGGCGTCTATACCGTGTGTGAACAGCCATTGAATCCTTCACAGCTTGACACCTGCTACCTGAAGACTTCATATGAAACTTTTATTGAGCACTGCCTGCCATTCTTCTATTCACGGTATGAAATGGGTCAGCGTGGCCTGAGGCGCCATGGTAGAGACCTGAGACGTTCGGCCAGTCCATCCTTAGCATGTATCGAGTAATCTACATTCATTATTTTATGATTAGATGGACCGCGGCAATACTGGGGTAGGATTTGTCTGTATCAAACACCATGTCGACTCAAGCGACCTCCTCAACCGATGAAATTTGACAAATCAGATTCTCTTTCTACAGTGGGGACAATGGCCAGTTTAATATTTCGGAAAAAGAAGTCGCCACCGACACCTTGACCTATATGATGGGTGCATTCGAGTGAAATGTTTATTTTTGACAGTTACCAGATGTACCCTGATAAAATATAGTGATGGTGATATCATACTAAGCCCGAAACGCAACAGCCAGTTTCTGTCAGCAAAATGTACACCCAGGAAATAGTGGCCGAAGCTGACTGTGCCTGACTAGGCTTTGTGTGATAGGGTCTTCCCGGATTTACTAAGAAAATATAGGAAATTATGGTGTGCCAGCAGCTGACAGTACCGTTCCGGCTTAGTCAGATATTCCCCCCCCCCGGCCCCCTCCCCCCTTCCCTTAGTATAGTAGTTTGTAAGACAGCATACACTTCTCAGTTATCCATTCTCCATTGACATGGTAACAGAGATTAACATTCTTTTATAGCGATCTGCGTCAAGAAGGCCAGTGGAGCGACAATGCGACAGTATCAAGACTTAATTGACACTATAAGCACATGTATCAAAGTCATGTAAAGCTGTAACCAGAATATATACCCGCCATCGTAGTCTGAGGGTCGCAAAGCAGAGCCAGATGCGACCATGTGAAAAGGAGACCATCGGTGGATGGTTCATAGCTGGGGCATTTATGTCTCTGGAATTGGAGTTAATCAAATTTTCTTCACTGTTGACCCAATTGCAAATGGAACATGGACGAAAGGTCCTAACACTAACAAATTTGAATAAAATGGGTTGTTTAAAAAACTAAAAGGATCTAAAAGTTACATAATGCATCTTGCACTAATTATTCCAGCGTCACTTGGTCTTGCGGAAAACGTCACTGTCGAATAGATAAGTATAGATGCTTCCTTCTTTTCCGGGGTGCGCAATGCATCAATGCGCAACAGATAAAAATTATGTAACACTAGATGACCTACCGGGCATTGCCCGGAATAAACCATCGTGTGCTCCCCACACCCCCCCCCCCACCTCTCTCTCTCTCTCTCTCTCTCTCTCTCTCTCTCTCTCTCTCTCTCTCTCTCTCTCTCTCTCATATGATAAAAGTAATAAACTACAGTCTTGCTTCAGAACTCATGCGCACCAGAACACTACGTACCAAACTGAACGCTTGATACGGTTACTTTTTATGACATGCACGGTACTATATATTACGAAACAAACATGCAAAAATACAGATGTTACATAGCCATAAACATTGTTATTTTTTAAAGATACATGCTTGAAGTAAACAAATTTTAATTATAGCCATCATCTTCCTTATCTCAATTGCCACCTTCCTGCCAAATTTAAGGCCTGAAGAGTGTATATTTTGGTCAGTTAGTCATGCCAAAGGTTGCAAGTTACTGAAATATATAATAGATTACTATAACAATGATGAAAATGAATTATGCATGTAGGTTGTACATAACATTTTCAAATGTTATCTTTCAATAGGTAGAATGCGCATGACGTCACACAGTTTTTGTTTTGTACTTCCGCCAAACAAGATGGCCGGTGGATCAGCTGATGAGTGTAACTTCGAGATGTGTCTAAGCGGTTAAACTGCCTGCTGGTTGGATTGCAGTTGACTGTTATGACAGGGGTGGAAAGGATGGATCCAAGCTGGTCAGATTCCCTACCATCCATGTAAACAAGAGAAAGGAAGTGAAAGAATTGACCGAACGTCTCCCACGTGCGTATACACACGTGTTATTGTTTACAGTAGTGAACCTTTTTAAAAGTCGCCGCCGATTGGTTCGCGACGCCTTAAGTGCTCACGGTGCAAATCAGCTAACGAATCAAAACCAATGCCACCATCGCCATGGTGAAGTGTGGGTCCGAACAGACAAGATGGTGGATATGCGCATTCTACCTATAACCTCAAGCAGTGATAATTTTATATCAGAGTGTGGGCGCTGTTAGTTTATATATAGATGTGTCCTTGATTGAACTGCGGTTGGCGCTGTATGGATGTTACCCTTTCATTAAACTTGGGTACTTATTTGTACGACTGTGTGACACATTCTGTAAATTAAATGGTTCAGAGCGATATCTGTCCAAAATGTTTAGATTTAGTGGCTGTGCCAGATGATCCATAAAATCTAGGGTGACTTTATATAGGCTACATATAGCCTAAATAACCATGTTAAACTATATATGTTTATTGGGGCTACATGTAGCCTACATAAGCAAATCCCACCCCTGAAACTTATTTGGGCTACCCGTTTCTCGCTGCAAAAATACTGAATCACTACGATAATATTGATCATGTAACCCAACCCTAACCCTACCTAACCCTAATCCTGACCCAAACCCTACCTAACCCTAACCCCAACCCCTACCCTAACTCTAGGCCTACGGAAATATTGAATCGCTAAGGTAATAGTGATCATGTAGCCCCAATAAACGGCTAACTTTATTTAGGCTACATATAGCCCCAATAAACACTCCCTAAAATCTATTTGTATGAGAGCACTTGACTTTATGTTGAGAAGAAATGCCATTGTGGGCTTGTTAAGAGTAAAATACAACATTGGAGAGAAGAGGATGAGGGTAGAAGGGGGAGGGGAGGGGAAGGAGTGGAGAGGGGAAGAGAAAGGGAAGGGGAGGGTGGATAAGGGGGATTAAGAGAAGGAGGGGGAAAGGAAGGGGCAGAATTGGGAAACAGGTTTATACCTGGCAGCGTGATTTTTTTTCCCGTACGAGCTTTAACCCTTTACTTGCCAACACCGGAAAGTTACAATTTTCAAATTCCCGTTACTTTTAGATAATGTCAACTGTAGTAGTTTCAAGTGGTTGAGGAGAATCTAAGTAGGGAAACATTAATTTTCTGCTGAGGACTTTCACTTTTCTATAATTTTGTAGGTAACATTTACAGTTGACAGTTCACGAGTCTGCAGTGCTGGCATTGAAAGTGTTAACAAATTCAGGAGCGGGGCAGCAACACACCCCCAAACACAGGACAGCTCCAACACATCCCAGGGATTTTCGGTGACGTTCAGAGTTATATCAGACACAGTCCAGAGATTGCAGCACCCATGGCAGTGTTCGATAGGATGAGAAATCCCTTAGCCGATGACCGGTGTTTTGGCGGTGTGTTGCTGCCCCGCTCCTGAATTTGCTAAAGCTCGTACAGAAAAAAAAAAATGCAAGCTACACGGCAAGGCCCGGTACCTCTGCTAGTTCAACTACTATTATTACCAGTGTCAAGAATGGAAGGGTGGTTACTGCAAATCCTATAATTATTGCCATGCTAGCTTTAAAATGTTTGGAACTGCAACGAAATTTTTTACAGATATTCTCATATTAATTGTCATGACTGTGTTATGAAATGGAGAAAATAAAATGTATATCACTTTATAAGATAATGGAACACTTTAACACAGTTTGGATTGTTTTCGAAAAGTTTCATTTCTGTTTTCAGACTTTGCCGTGAGATACTGCAAAATTGGGCTGAAATACAAAATTTTTCGCGTTCGATTTTTATTTGCGAAATTTTAAACTCTGAAAATTTGCAGCGGAAATAAATTTTTAAAAATGAAAGGCATAAGGTGGCCATTGTCGGTCGTGCCAGCGCGCAGTTCAAAACAACTCAAACTCAGAACCACACTAAAATAAAGACTGACACTGACTAACAAAATGCCGTTTCTCTTCGTTCACACTGCTTTATTTCACTATGTGGACATCAATTCAGCATCAGCTAAGTATCTCTCATGAAACTCTGAATTCCGAGCACAATATTATCTTAATCTCATGGTGAATATAAATATGATTATATACATTTTATATTATGCCCGGTGAACTCTCTGCATTCACAACTAAGTTTTCATGAACTGGGGCCATCCCATAAAGTACTTAGGCTGGACTTAGGCAGATTTTTGACCCATTCTTTCCTCCATCTATCTATCCATCTATCTATCTATCTATCTATCTATCTATCTATCTATCTATCTATCTATCTATCTATCTATCTATCTATCTATCTATCCATCTATCTATCCATCCATCTATCTATCCATCCATCTATCTATCTATCTATCTATCTATCTAATCTAATCTAATCTTATCTATCTATCTATCTAATCTATCTATCTATCTATCTATCTATCTATCTATCTATCTATCTATCTATCTGTCTGTCTGTCTGTCTGTCTGTCTGTATGTCTGTCTGTCTGTCTATCTCTCTATCTCTCTCTCTATCTACCTCTCTATCTGTCTATCTATCTCTCTCTATCTCTCTCTATCTCCCTCTCTATCTATCTCTCTCTCTTTATCTCTCTCTATCTATCTCCTCTCTCTCTCTCTATCTCTCTCTCTATCTATCTTTCTATCTATCTATCTATCTATCTATCTCTCTATCTCCCTCTCTATTTATCTCTCTATCTATCTCTGTCTCTCTATCTATCTCTCTATCTATCTATTTGTCTGTCTGTCTGGTCTGTCCGTCTGTTCGTCTGTCCGTGTGTTCGTCTGTCCGTGTGTCCGTCTGTCCGTCCGCCCATCCATGCGTCCCCGCCGGCCATCATTCCATCCATTTATCCGCTCGTCCCTCTGACCTCCGTCTGTCTATTTGTATTTGTATTTCTATACTTCTTTAATCCCATTTGGGAAATTTGCCTCTGGGCCATTGTAGCCCAGTTATCACTGGAGCAGGCACGTCATCGCCACAGTGCAGCGCCGGTCAGCAGGGTTTGTTTGTTGTTGTTGTTGTTTTTTGGGGGGAGGGGAGGGAGGGGGAAGGAGGGGGAGGGAATGGTAGGGATGAATTTTATTTAATTTTGCCGGGACAGCGGCACCTGTCTGTGTGTCTGTCCGTCCATCCACCCCCTTCCCTCCGTCTGTCAGTCCACCCTTCCATCCATCCATCAGTCTATGTACGCTTTTCATGGGCGTGGCTTCAACCAGCCTCCCCCCCCCCACCCCACTCCCCCATTCCTTATAGAATTGTACGAGCATTTAAATTCGAACGATGAGTGTCCATAATAAGGCCTCGATGTTTTAAAAACTTGAAGTGACTTTTTTGCATGGACTTTTGGATTTGTTTCACTAGACACATAACCTACATTTAATTTTGTATAAAATCCATCAGCCACTCCCTATGTAGGCTTTCACACTCTGGCGTCAGGCCGACCCCCCCCCCCCCCACCCACCCACCCACCCGTGCATACATAATAATAATTGAGATCATTTATATAGCGCCTAATCGAAACGTGCTCTAGGCGTTTTACAGAAAGTCTTGTTCTCTCCGTTTGCATCTCTCTCTCTCGGCTTTTCTTTCTCTCCCTCTCACTCTCTCTCCACTCTTTATGGATGGCCCCAACATGGAATTCTAACCATTAATATTTCTCATTAGCATACAGGCGATTCACATTCAGCATTCATAACTTTTACTAGGGAACACAGGAACTACAATGTCATTTTAACTGTATATTTATTATTATGTGATTGGATCTGACGAAACTCGGGCTTAAGGGTGAAAACCAAATTCCTGGGAAAACCCCTCCAAAGACGGACAGATTTTCTTTGAAAATTGATTTTTTTTGCTTATAAAATTTTTCTGCATTCAGTTAAAACATTTTGCTTGAAGTCATCATTTGAAGAGGTATAAGAATTTTACACCTTTAGCCCAGCTCTGTCAGATCCAACCACATATTTGTATCTTATACTGAAGATACTAGAAACAATAAGATGAGACAGCAGCGCGCAAAATGTGTGCACGCTTTTTTTTTAGAGGTGCGATTAAGGGAGTGTCTCATCTTATCATTTCTAATATCTTTGCGTATACGAAAGTAACTACTTTTTATTGATCACCGGTCGTGGAATACGATACAATGTCGGAGATGACTGGTTAAAGTGAGTTGAGTTATATTTGGTGGCAATCCTCTCTAGTGCAGGTGAAGGTCTGGCTGCAGTGTACGTCAGTGGTATGATGGGTTTCCGTGGTGATGACGGCGTGGGTTTGAATCCTTTTCTCCTGTAAGATAAATAAAACAAACAATAAGTTCTGGTAGTGATGGGGAAAAAATCCGAATACCCCGGTCAAGGTCAGATTCACTTTTTAATAATTATGCTAACAGAATAAAATGTGCTCTTTTTTTTTGCTATTGAGATTTTAATATATATTTTTGTGTAATAATATGAGACTGCTTGGTTATTTGTCTTCGAAGTCTGGGGGTAGCCATGTTACAGGGAGTGAGATTTTTTAGTTTCATGTGCACATCTTTTTCTCACTGCCCAGTGTGGGATTTTTTTAAATGAGTAGAAATTCTATACAGAACGAGACTACAGGTAATCTTAAGCGGAAGAGCCCCCCCCCCCCCAACCACCACGCCCCTTTCCAAAAACCACCGACCCCATCAATCCAGTGTTTAAGTCGACATCCTCACATTTTATGGGGACATTGCCAGACCCAAGTCATGAGACTCATTTGAAGTTAAAATGTGGGGGATAAGACGGAGAAATGGGTGTTGCAAAGCCATCGCAAGAGTCAAACAAACAAGAGCCCTTGCAATAAAGCTCAAAAAAAGAATTAGATATGAATAAGAAGACCGACAGTGCTTTTTTTATATCTTTATTTACGAGTCTCTTGCAGAATTTTGTCTAGTAATTGAATTTGCTCCTAGTCATCCACTTGTCACCCAACGAAATGGTGGCAACGCCCTTTGCCCCCATCTGGGCCCGACTCACATTAGCACATTTTGATTGGCCTACTAGTTGGTTGATGACTTCACGAAATTGAGGTTCAATGAAAAAACAAAAAGGAGCTGGGGGTGGGGGGGGGGTGGCCAGTGAGCGAGATATCATTGGAACTGTAGGTCCTCATGTGACCATCTGTCTAATCCGATGTTTCTCAAGGTTTGTCCGGAGAGGGGGGGGGGATACTATTTTGGTGGGGAGTGGGACTTCGGAATGGGGGAGAAGGGATTTTTTCATAGTCATTTTAATTTCATAGTGTAGTTTGACTTAACTGTATAGATAAACTGTTGTTTGCTTATATGTCGTATTGGTGGTTTCCTCGTTTGGCTTGGATTAAAACATTGAATTTTTAACAATCTTTTTTACATACTAGATGATGGTCCCCGCGTCATCGGGATAAACCTGTGAACCCACCGTTCTATCTCTCTCTCTCTCTCTCTCTTTTGATCTACTAGTGTAAGGTCCTGTTCAAAGAATGGGGAGGCATGTAGATCTAGATGTAGTTACTCAGACGGCACACAGATTATGTAGATCTAGATAGAAGACAACACGCACAATCGGCACACAGATTATGTAGATCTAGGTAGAAAACAACTCACAGCTGGCACAGTAACACCCGCATGGCCCGTGCATAAGGCAGACGGCACAGAAACTCATGCCTTCAAACTTTGAAACGCAACCGGTAGTTTAAAGTCGAAACAAAACAAAGGCAGGAGGGAGGCCACCATTGTTGAGGAGAAAGCATTATTCGATATTTTTAGGGCTATTTTCATTTATTACAAAATTACGATACTTCGCTTTCATGTCAAAGGAATAGACATAGTAGCAAAAAGAATTATCTTTCACATGTAATTTTTTTTAGGTGTGGGCATTTCTTCCTCGCAGCAGTGAATTTTTTTTCCTTGCTGTTTTTTTTATATAGAAAAGGCTTCCCGTAATTATTCTACAGTCTTACTACAGAGTTCATGAGCAACACAGCACTACGCACTCATTTCTGGGAGGGAAATTGCGCGCATGGAATTGAACGCGTATTAGTATCGTTTCAATTCGTTTCCGGTACCGTGGACTTCTTACAGGGAACCATCGAAAGAAAATGCATTGTATTTTTACGTTTTTCACAACTTTTTATTTAAAATACCTGAAACTTGAATCAACACAATTGGTCGATACATAAGTGATTGGGCTGGATCAGTTGATACTTAAGGACATCAATTTTATCATTTCTGAAACTGTCATTTAGGCCTTTTTTTGTTGTTGTTGTTGTTGTTGTTGTTTTCTTGAAAATTGAAAGGGGAGGGGGGGGGTGGAGAGAGAGAGGCAAAAAAGGTTGAAAAACACTTGTCTAATGGGATGATGAGCACCTACTTTAAGCCTAGCTTGCTACACGAACTGCTTTTTACCTTCCTGTAACGACCACGTATATCAGAGCCCCAGCCAAGACACAGATCAGGAAACCTCCGACAGATGCAAGTATGATCACAGTTGTATTTGATGAGGAGTCTGTGGAGAAGAAATAGAGACAATTCTCATCATGGGGGGGGGGGGGGGGCTATTTACTATAGACAATACTTATTTTTATTTTTTATCACGGTGACACGCTGGTCTAGGGCCAAGGTGCTCGCCTCTCATGCCGAAGGTACCGGGTTCGAATCCCGGTCGGTGCAGGCATGTTGGAGTTTGGGGATTTTTCCCATATTTTCCTCTCCCTGAGTCTATGGTAGATAGGATTGGGCACCTAGTCTTCTGGGATAAGGACGAAAAACTGGGAGGGCCCGTGTGCACGCTAGGCACTTTAAAGGTGCCTTGGCAATTGGAAATCGAGAAGAGGAGTCCGAACAGGCCGCTACCCGCCCAAAATTAAATAAAAGCATATCCCTACCATCACCACCCCTCCCCCCCCCCTAAGAAAAAACTATGGCGACGACGTGTCTGCTCCAGTTGTAACTGGGCTGCAATGACACTAAGGCAAATTTCCCATACCCGATTAAAGAGTACACAAAATAAAAATAAAAATTTAACAAAACGAAAATGTCTATGTCTCTGACTGTCCCTTTTGTTTACAGCTTTCGGGTATCAATGTAATGAACAAAATTGGTATGTGGCTGAAGTAATGGATCAATTAGGGCAGATTCGTGTACAATTACATTGTTCACATTTGTGATAGCTTGCAGATTCTTACGGGGGTGCAACTAAGGTGGGCTGAGCATCCAAGATATAAAATATGAATTGTTGATCTCATAGACAGCCAGACAGACAGACGGACAAACAGACAGGAAGATAGATAGATAGAAAGATAGATAGATAGACAGACAGACAGAGACAGACAGACAGACGGACAGGCGGGCGGACGGGTGGACAGACAGACAGACAGATAGACAGGCAGAGACAGTTTTGGTCAAACTTTGTGATATTCTCTGGAAATTTTGTTTTATATTTTTATGTTTGGTTGTCACGACCTAACGTAAAAATTTGAAAGCGTACTACTGTTGCCTTGGTAACTTACCACTTTCCCTATTTTCGTTATTGGATGCGGTCTCTCCTGAACCGGTACTATTGATGCTTGCCGATGGTGTCGTTGTCGATATCACCGAGGTCATAACAGATGTGGTACCATCAGACGCTGAAGAGACTGCACCACATGGCGATGAGAACGACGGGAATACCAATGTTGTGTCCGGCGTGTATGTTGATACCAATGTAGTGTCCGGCGTGTATGTTGATACCAATGGCGGATCAGAGAGTAAGATGTTTGAAGATACCACTGGTGAGGGAGATAAACTCAGAACTGTATCAGTGGATGATGCCGTGATGCTGCTTGATGGTGTGGGAGATAATAAAGGTGTTTTTGTCGCCTCCGAAGTGGATGCTGGAACGCTCGGATTGGAGAGGATCATATCACTGGTGTCCAAAGTTGAATGCGGCCATATCACTAAGCTCGAAATGGACGTAGATGAAAGAACTTCGCTCGATGAGTTTAGATCGATTGAGCCAACATTTGAGGACAAAATCGATGGTGTATTAGGTGGTGAAGTTGAGCCCGATGATGAATTACTGGACACAGGAAGATTTGATGTAGATGCACTTGAGAACAAAGAAACTATACTAGGTATGTCGGGGGGTGGTGTGCTTATATCTAATGATGACGAAACTGGGGATGGAATGATAGTTAATTGCAAAGCTGATGAGGTGTTATCTGATAACGGCAAAGTTGTTAGCGCGGTGGTTGGTGATGGTGATGTTGCAAAAGCCAATGATGTGTTATCCGATAACATCAAAGTTGTTAACGGAATAGCTGTTGTCGGTGATGCTGATGTTGCAACAGTTGATGATGAGACAATTGTCAACCGATCAGAGGACAAAGGGAGCAATATCAGTGTACTGTTTGATATTAATAGATCACCTGAGCTCACCAGTGATGGTGGTGTCAATGACAATGATATAAAGAGTGAGGTCCGTGCTGACGACGTTGTAATTTCAGTCATCTGTGAGACTAATGAAAATTCAGATGATGAGGACAAAGACAGTGGTGCTAAATATGATGATATAGAGAGTGGAATGGCGGTTGAAAGCACAATTGACGATGGAGTAGATAAAGAATGCATGAACGAGACAGTGGTAGATAATAAGGAAGATGATACGCTTAGTGATGGGAGATGCGATAGCGGTGGAAGCATTGACGTTGTAAGGGATGACGGCCGAATCGCAGTTGTGTCAAACTTTGATGACGGCATGAGTGATGACAATATTTGTGATGATTGGACATTCGGTGATGAAGTAGCGGATGAAAACAAGGGGAACGATGGTGATGAGAAATATGATGACGTTGCAAGCATTGATGTCGTGTATGATGACGGAAGAGACAGAGTTGTGTCAATATTCGACAATGGCATGTGTGACGATAATATTTCTGATGACTGGAGATTTGAAGAAGAAGAAGTGGATGATGGCTGAATTGGCGTCGATGATGGTATGAAAGACGATAATATTTGTGATAACTGGAGATTTGAAGAAGAGGAAGTGGATGATAGCATTGTTGTTGTCGATGATGGCATGAAAACCGATATTATTTGTGATGACTGGAGATCTGAAGATGAAGAAGTGGATGAAAGTGGAGTTGGCGTCGATGATGGCATGAAAGTCGATAATATTTGTGATAACTGGAGATTTGATGATGAAGAAGTGATTGACAGCGTTGTTGTCGTCGATGATGGCATGAAAGACGATGGCGTTTGTGATGACTGGAGATCTGAAGATGGAAAAGTGGATGAAAGTGGAATTAGCGTCGATGATGGCGTGAAAGACGATAATATTTGTGATAACTGGAGATTTGAAGATGAAGAAGAGATTGATAGCGTTGTTGTTGTTGATGGCATTAGTGACGACAGTATCTGCGATGACTGGAGATAGAGAGATGAAGTAGCTGAAGATGACAGAATTGGTGATGATATGTCTGATGTTGGACCAATGTCTGTGAGCAGATTTAATGAAGCAAAATCTGTCCCTGACGAAGTTGATAGCATGATTGACAGCGAAGACGTACTCGAAGTTTGCATTGCTGATGATGTCATACTTGCAGCTGACGTCATCGTTGATGAAAGGATTTCCAATGATGTCACTAGTGAAGACACAGCCTCGGACGTCAGGGCTGAAGAGGTGCTTGATGGAAAAGCTATAAAAAACAATATATATATATATATAATTATATGAAGAGACTTTGTTATTGATTTATGGTGTATTCCTGTAATCAAGTGAAAATGTTTGTATACATAGGTGTATTCTTAAACGCTCTGTGAAAAGTGTATTTTCCCCTTGGGATAATGAACATTCTAATCTTATCTTATCCTAAAGACACTGTTGAATAGACTAAAGATAAAGG
>OZ007568.1:57341139-57406139 GCA_963931925.1 Onchidella celtica | reverse complement strand
ACAATCAATTTACAATTTTCCTTCTTTATGACGACGTGCCTGCTCCAGTTGTAACTGGGCTGCAATGGCACAAAGGCAAATTTCCCAAATGGGATTAAAGAGTTCTACAAATACAAATACAAATCGTTCAAGATTAATCTTAAACGGAAAGAAACAACAGAATCGGTCTACTAAATAATACTTCAAAACTGGAAGACATTGCTATTCACCAAAAATGAGATTTATGTGACGATATCACAGATCAGCTCAAATGTTTTCTCACTGGTAAAAACATGTAATTAATACTACTGGTTTCGAAAGACGTAATATAAAACTGCCAAAAGGAATACATTTCTTATAATACATCTGAGATAACTTTCCTCAAAATAGAGGACATCTAAGTTTTTATTATTGATATTATATATTCTGTGGCTTTGTGTATTTGCATTTGGGATAATAATAGAAGTGATACCAATAATTTGGTTACGTTCAAAAGGTGGGTGTTTGCAATATAATATATAGAGACTGACGCTGGTGCAGCCTATAACCAGCCGGGGGGATGTACAATATACAATACTAGCCTGCCCCGGCAAGATAAATCTTGCAAATTTTCCTTGTACCACATCCAGCTGTATATCGAGATCTAGGTCGCATTATATAAACAGACTAATAGATTGTTTTGTTACACAACAATTCTTGCACAATACACGGATGTGAAAAGTTGACTTTCGGCCGGCAATGTGTAAATAGTGACGTAGAGCGCAACTTCGGTCACACTTTTTTGTTCTATCTGATGATAATGCGTCTCTGTTTTTGCGGCTTAAAAAATTTTGATATAAACTAGATGAAGTTCCCGGCATTATACGGGATAAACCTGTGAACCCACCTTACCATATCTCTCTCTTTTGGGTCTACAAAGCTTCCCATAGTCTACAGTCTTACCAGAGAGATTCCATGCGCTCCAGAGCACTGCGCACTCATTTCTGATAGGGAAATTGTGCGCACGGAAGAGCACGCGTATTAACATCGTTTCTGGTGCGGCGGGCTTACTACAGGGAGCCAAAACAAAGATTATTGTATTTTACATTTGTACAACTTTTATTTGAAAAGACCTGAAACTTTAATCAACACAATCGGTCGATACAAAAGCGATTGGGCTGGATTAGTTGTCACTTAAGAAAATTAATTTTATAATTTTTGAAACTGACATTTAGGCTGTAGCGTCGAGCAAAAGAAAAATGTCAAAATTGCACCACAATGAATTATTCCTGCCACTATTTTTTTTTATATAATAAGATAATAGTAATGTTCTGGTATCATATTAAATACATTGTTTAGGATTTTAGACTTACTCTAGATTATTATTAATATGACTGTCTGTGACTTCATTGAAAAAGAGCGACAGAAGAGAATACAGGAAGTTATGAAATGGCTACACGTGGAGTCTGTTGTGTTGAATTAACATTGTCTTGTACCTGATGGTCTGGTTCACTAAATCAATACAATACGAACCCAAACATGGTGTCAGAAGTGGGATCTGACAAACATGTTGTCAGTTAAAGTAGCTGGCATTACCAGATCTAGAATCTAGACGTATCTGAAAAAAAAAAAAAAAAAAAAAGGCCCCTAAGCCAAGCCCATGAACCAAGACCTATTATCGATAGAGCAGAGTCTATGAGATCAGACCTGACAGCAAGAATAGATCGACACAGTGCAGAGTCTATGAGTTCAGACCTGAGCCAAATCTACTAGATCTACACCACAGAGTCCATCATGAATCTCCCACCGTATGAACAATTCGATTGCCACACTGAAGGTGCCGCAGTTCGATGGCCTAGATGGGTCCGCAGGCTGGAGCACATCTTTGATGGATACGAGATAGCTAGCAGCAAACGAAGATACGCTCTTACCCTCACTTATGGTGGTCCAGATCTAAATGATATTGCAGAATCATTACCCACTATCAATACCATACAAGCCTCAGATGAATCTTATAAGGACCTCATTAAGGCTCTAACAGATCATTTTAATCCAAGATCAAATTTGGAGATCCTGAAATATGAATTCAGACACAAGCGGCAGAAAGAATTTCAACGAATTGACGATTTTTACTCCGAACTCCGCCAACTTGCGTCTCAGTGCAATTTTCCGAATGCGGAGGATGAAATAAAATCGCAACTCATATCAGGTTGCTCATCGAAGAAGGTGAGAGAAAAAGGACTCACTACATCAACGCTTGACGTAGCAGGATTGTTACAGTTCGCGAGAAGTCTGGAAATGACTGAAGAATTCTTAAAAAAGCTGACAAATAACACAGCACAGCCACAGCAAACTCAGATGAGTAGAGTAAAATCAGGTGGATTTAAAAAGAATGAAAAGCATTACAAAGGGGCAACAGCACCACAACAAGGTCACAAACCACATAAGAAACCTTATAATCATAATCATCACAGACCTACCAGTGTTCAGTATCAAAATTGTCGCAGGTGTGGGAAAGGTCACCCACGTGACCAATGCCCAGCAAAAGGGAGAACCTGCCACAAGTGTCATAAAGCAAATCATTTTGCCAAAATGTGCAGGTCAAACATTAGAGAGGTGACTGAGGAATTTGAACAAACATTTTCAATAGATACAGTCATTTCAGAAAAATCTCCACCATGGAGCACGATGCTCAACATTCAGAATACAGATGTTCCTTTCAAAGTGGACACAGGAGCTGACATTACTTGTATTACTCAGAAAACATTTCAAAGGTTGAGAACCAAACCGACATTGCATCAATGTAAACTGAATCTAACCTCACCAGGAGGAAATATTCAAGTGAAAGGAGAGTTCACAGCGAAGACAAAGAGAAAGGAAAAGACCTTTGAATTCAGAGTTGTGGTCTTAAACAACAAAGAAGGTAGCAATTTACTCAGCAGAAATGTGGCCGAAGCTCTAGGCTTAATCAGGCACATAGAAGACATAGAACGCACAGAAAAATTAAAACCTGAACTAAGAAAACAAGTTTTTGGTGCTGCCGGACTGTTGAAAACTGAACCAGTAAAAATAACATTAAACAAAGATGCTGAACCATATAATGTTGCAACAGCAAGAAGAGTACCATTCCCTTTAGAAAGTAAAGTAAAAGAAGAACTGGAAAGGATGGAAAGAAATGGGGTAATAAGAAAAGTTAATGAACCTACAGAATGGTGTGCCCCAATGGTCCCAGTAGTAAAACCAAACAAGCAAGTTCGGATCTGTGTGGATTTCAAGAAGTTAAATCTTTCAGTGAAAAGAAACTACTGCATGCTTCCAAACTTAGAGGATATCGCTCCCAAATTCAATGGCGCAACAGTCTTTTCTACACTAGACGCAACCTCTGGTTTCTTCCAAATTCCCCTCGAGGAAGACAGCAGCATGCTCACAACTTTCATCACACCGTTTGGAAAATACTGTTTCCAGAGAGTACCCATGGGAATATCATTAGGTCCTGAAGTATTCCAATCAAAAATGAAAGAGACTTTAAAAGGCCTGCCAGGTTGTGAAGTCATTATGGATGATACCATCATCTATGGGAAAGACATAGAGGATCACGACAGAAAACTAGAAGCTGTTTTGGAGAGAATAGAACAATCAGGACTGAAATTAAATAAAGAAAAATGTTGTTTCAGACAGAAAGAGGTGAAATACTTTGGACATCTCATAAACAAGGAGGGAATAAAACCAAATCCTGAAAAGGTGGAGGCCATACAGAAACTACAGCCGCCAACATCATTGACAGAGCTACGCACTGTGTGTGGGTTACTCAATTACATGAGTAAATTTGTTCCATCACTAGCTACAATTTTGAAACCTTTGACTGATTTGATGAAAAAGTCAGAAAAATATCAGTGGGGAGCAGAGCAGAAAAATGCATTCAACCTTGCAAAGAAGAAAATAGCAGAAGCTACAACCTTGGGATTCTTTGACATTAACTGTGAAACAATTGTCAGTGCAGACAGCAGCAGTTTTGGGTTGGGAGCAGTGTTAATACAGATGAAAGGAAGCAAACTTCAGCCCATAGCATTTGCATCTAGAACATTGACAGAAACAGAAAAAGGTTATGCCCAAATAGAGAAAGAATGTTTGGCTTCGGTCTATGCATGTGAAAAATTTGGAAAATACCTAATTGGTCTTGATAACTTTGAATTACAAACAGACCATAAACCATTGGTTCCATTGATGAAGAAAAAAGATTTAGATAAATGCCCTGCCAGATGCCAAAGACTACTGATGAGACTTTTAAGATTCAACTACAATGTCATTCATGTGCCAGGGAAAGAGCTCGTCATTGCTGATGCTCTCTCTAGAAGTCCAATGAATTACCATACAACTCAAGATAAAGAAACAGGACAGAATGTAGAGGCTTATGTGGAATCTCTGGAAAGCTTTTGGCCCGTCACTGCTTCACGATTAGAAAATCTGAGGGAAGAAAGCAAGAAAGATACAGACATACAGAAAGTGATGCATTTTGTGATGGATGGCTGGCCAAAAGAGGTACCTAAAACACTACAAAATTTTCAACAAGTGCAAGGAGAACTGTCTATTGTGAATGGATTGTTAGTTTTCAACAACCGAATAGTAGTCCCTCATTCTCAAAGAGATTACATTCTCTCTAAACTACATGAGACTCACCAAGGAATCGAAAAGTGCAGACAGAATGCTGACGCATCCGTGTGGTGGCCCGGCATCACGAGAGATATCAAGAACATGATTCAGAACTGTCTCTCCTGCAGAGAAAATAGACCCTCTCAGCGGAATGAACCATTAATACCAACTGACCTACCTGAGAGGCCATGGCAGAAAATTGCAGTAGATCTCGCTACACATGGGAAAAATGAATACTTAGTCGTAGTCGATTACTACTCAAAATGGATCGAAGTAGTAAAACTGAATTCTACAACATCTCAAGCTATCATCCAGAAGCTAACAAACATTTTTGCAACTCACGGAATTTGTGAAACTCTGGCTAGTGACAATGGACCACAATTTCAGTGCAGAGAATTCAAACTCTTTGCTAAAGACTTTGACTTTCAACATGTGACCAGTAGTCCACACTTTCCTCAGTCCAACGGACAAGCCGAAAGTGCTGTGAAGGTTGCAAAGAAACTTTTGAAACAGAATTCATTAGAGGTAGCTCTGATGAACTACAGAAACACAATTCTCTCAACGACTGGAGTGAGCCCAGCAGTCGCCCTGATGGGACGACAACTGAGAACAAAAGTTCCCACATTGCCGAGGAACCTTTACCCTCGACAAGTCAACAACCAAGACATCCAAGACAGAGCAAAAGAAACGAAAACAAGATACAAAAGGAATTACGACAACAGACATGGCGCAAGACAACTGAAACAACTGGAGTCTGGACAGAAAGTTCTTCTCAAGACAGATGAAGAAAACAAGTGGACCGGACCAGGAACTGTCATTGCAACAAATCCAGATCACCGAACATATTTGGTGAAAACACCTGACCGGGTGCTGCGCAGAAACCGGAAACACCTTCAAGCAGTACCGTCTTCGTTTCCTGATCAAGATCCAAGCCCAGATCCTCCAGATGATGTGCTGCAAGATAACGAACAAACCCAAGATATTCCTGCAACACCTAGTTCAAATTCTAGAGTCGTCAAATCCCCTCCAGAAACAGTGTCTACAAATAGACCTGTCACTCGTATGGCTCGAGGCTATGTTGCTAACAAGCCAGCCAGATTCAGGGAGGAAGAGATGAGAAGGTCGAACTAGTCATCTTCCATCTTCAATCCAAGCTAGAAGTGTTGTGTAATAGTAATCATGGGATAAAGCAAGGGTCATAATAATACCCTCCCATGATGTAGAGGCAGGAAGTCTCTACCTTATTCATACAGTAGTTCATACTTACTTAGTTTAAGTTACTGTTCATTTTAGTTTTAAGTTCAGTTAACATGTCAAGTGTTTGAACAATTTACTGTTGATATTTAACGACATAATAATTAAATCACTAATTTCAAGCAACTATCCATTGTGATATGGCATGACATATCCAGAAATCAAGGACAATTAAGTTGATCATGACTTTTAGTACTTTTACATTAACTTAATTGTTAGTTCATAAATTAGTTAATGGAACGAAAGTGTGTGTGTATGGAATATTACATTAGTAGATAGTTTTTACTTCCAGAACAAAAACAATATTTATGGACTTACCCGAAAATTTACAAAACTAAAATTCACCCCAAAGAACGTTGATGGAAACATAAGTTGGACTATTACAACATAAGTTGAAAGGACACTTTAATTTAAAATCTTTTAAATCTCTAAAAGAAAGGAGATGTTCTGGTATCATATTAAATACATTGTTTAGGATTTTAGACTTACTCTAGATTATTATTAATATGACTGTCTGTGACTTCATTGAAAAAGAGCGACAGAAGAGAATACAGGAAGTTATGAAATGGCTACACGTGGAGTCTGTTGTGTTGAATTAACATTGTCTTGTACCTGATGGTCTGGTTCACTAAATCAATACAATACGAACCCAAACAAGTAAAGACCGATTTTTGTTCAAAATGAATATGTCCACGTAACTCTTCGTCAAAAATTGATGCAGTACACCAAGTTTCATAATTTTTAATGGCGTAGTCGCGATATTTTAGCTGCTTACACCCCCTAGCTCAATTGTATTATAAGTAAGGAAGTGTATACCCGTACAACATGTTGTACGGCTATGCGCTTCCTTATAGTAAAGATCAGAACGCTCTTCCGGTTCATTGGCGATGGTGTCATTCTTCCGGTTCACTCAAAATGGTGAATTAAAAAAGAATGACCGAAAAAAATCTATTTTGATAAATTCGGGGACAGAAGTTTTTGTATGTTTTATGTGACCGAAACCTGGGTATGTAGATACTGTGGACGTCTGTAAAATTTGAAGCGTGTGGGCTAAGTCTTAACGGAGGAGTAAGCTAACATAGCCTCCAAAGTTTACTTTTATAATAATAGATGACACTGAGGCAGCCTATATAACCAGCCATGGGGGTGTACAATATAGAATCTGACCCTGAGGCAGGCTATATAACCAGCCGTTGGTGCTAACGATATAGAAACTGTCACTGAGTCAAACTTCACAAGCATTCATGGGAATTTACAATATAGGAACTGACCCGTGGGCGGCCCATATTACCAGCCGTTGGGAATGTGCAATATAGAAACTTTTGTTTTCATATGCATTACTGGGGGGAGGGGGGGGGGCATGTCCAAATGCTGCATAGGTTTTGTTGTTTTAACATTAAGATATGATCGCATGCTCATCTAATCATTCACTTACTTATTCACAAATTTGCCCTCTCACTCACTTACTCTCTCTCACTCATTCACTCACTCACTCACTCACTTACTCACACGCACACCCTTACCCACTCTCTCACTTACACACCCACTCACATGTACTAATCAGTAATGAATATTCGTTATCACAGCCATAAAGCTCTATAAGATGCAAGTTATTATACTAGAGTGTAATATAAACACAACACACGGCTGAATCAAGATTTCATCATGTGGACCCAATGAATAAAAAACAACACTAAAATCTGAATTGTGGTTCAGGATACGATTTAAAGTTTAAAAAAAAAAAAAACTATTTCGGATCACTTTAAATTTAAGTCTTTATCATTGCATATGTTAAACAGCAAACTTGAAGTTACCTCAGACGCTTTCCAGCTCCTTATTTGTGAAGTAGATGCTTGTGAATGGACGGATAAAAACCTCATCTAAGCATAATATAATAATATGCTTAGGAGTTTCAACATAAACGGCACATTGTGTCTTTCGGTTTAAACGAAAATTGTAGTTCTTTATTTCTTTATTTGCAGGAAGACATGATAAAACTATGATAATATTTATAATTATGGGTTTAATTTTTCGTATCAGGAATGGGCCTGCTCTTTTATGTGTCATCCAGGGGCGAGGCTTCCTCGTAATCAAATAATCAGTGATTACCCTTCGAATATTAATTCTTGATCGAGCCCAACTCCAAGTCCATTTTGTCAGTTCAGCATTCTATTCTACGTTGCTATTTTGGGTTTGTTGTTATAGTCTAACACCCCTCACCGAAAAGCATCCTTGTAGGGACTTACACCATATGAACTGGTCCAAAATCAGTGATTAACAAAGACGAAGAAGACTTGACTACACCCAGAAGCGAGCTTGAGCATAGCCTGTTTTCTTCAAAGCGGCGCCGCAGACAGCAAAATAGTGGGGGAAAAAAATAGGTTTATAATCAAGGTTTGACCCGATTTTACGTACTTATGCAGGTTTTTCACTATGCGGTCGTTTTCATCCCAATCGAAAGGTAAAGAGCAGAGTGAAAAAGTTTGTGTGGATCTTTTTTGTTTTTTTTTGTTTGAGGTAATCTAAGAATAATTTACTCTACGTCAAAGAATAATAATTTATTGTTGTCTAGAACTAGATATAACTGTGATCAAAATCAGTCGAACGTATTAAGAACATCAATTCACTTGATAGGTCGATCGAACCTAAACCGCAACGGCAGTTAGCCACTTCTCCGAAATCGCTACACATTGTTGTGTCACAGAGATGCCATTTAAGCACTTTCTACCATTTAATGTTAATGGGTCCTTTCCGAGAAACTTTATGAGATGGTAGAATAACAAAATCTCTGGCTATGAATATGACAATGAAAACGTGCTGTTCAAATTATATTTTAAAAAATGGGTGAAAAATATGCGTTTATAAGTCTGTTAGTATGAATGAATAGTTTTTGAGATTAGTTTGTCTTGTAAATTGCTGCACTCCTGTCCTGTTGACAAGAATAGTCCGCCCTTCAGATTTTTGCAATGCCTAGCAACCGTTTCATTGTTTTGGTCGCTGCATTTATAATTATAATTATGTAAATATGATGTAGCGATATGTCCTATTATGAGGATCTTACTAGCTTAAATTCTGATTACCCTCTGCAGAGGGCCACGCTTCGCCTCTGGTGTCATCATCATCATCATCATCATCATCAGTTGCCTTGTCTGGAACAGACATTGGCGATCATGGCTCTCCACTTGGATCTGTCATCAGCCAACCTCAAGAAGGAGTTGTTATTGTGACGTTTATTTGTTGTCCATGAATTAAGACTTTCACTGAAAGTTTTTCTCTGTCTACCCCTGCTTTTCCTGCCTTTGATCTTCCCTGTGACTGCTAGATGTTCGAGGCTCCTGAGGTGACAGATGTGTCCTAGAAATTTCAGTTGCCTCTGTCTTATTGTTTTAATTAATGATCTTTTCAGGATAGAGTCTCTCAATACTGACTCATTTGATTTTTTTCTCCATCCATGATATTCTCAATATTCTAATAAACTGCATCTCTGCTGCTTCTAGTTTACTCTCTATTTCTTTGTTCATTGTCCATCATTCACATCAGTATAAAAGCACTGACCACACATTTATGTGTCGCAGAGGAACCTTTTGAAAAGTTATTTAGTTCAATGTCCAGAAAGACCTGTTGTTAGGGACCGTAGAGAGAAAATACTGAATAGAGAAAGAATTGAGGTGTTCACTGTAGTAGCTTACTGTGTAAAATGCCAAGATTCCCTAACAATAACAAGAAAGAAATATATTGTTATATTATACTATATACATAATTATCACAACCATCCTCAAGCCAAAGACTATAACTTGAAATTCCGCGGGCTCCTCTGTATTTCAACCTGATTCTCATATCTTAAGTTTTATAATAGTTGAAAATAGGACATATTTATGGTCATGTTTTTACATTTGCCAAATATATGTATGTACATATCACGCAATAATAATAATATATAGATGTCAACATTTCCAGTGGCGTGCAGAAAGGGAGTCAGTGGGGGGCGACGGCCCCGGTCGTCCATTTCAGGGGGCATCCAATCAAAGAGTGAAATTTAGTTTCGTGAAATTTGAAATTATCGCAGTTAACTTCATTGTACAAATTGACCTACAGTCCCACAAATTGGTGTGAATGTGGATCCGTGGAAGACCAGAGCAGAGAACATGTTACATGTAGCCTAAATACCGTGCATAATGCTGATTCAGATGATAAAATGTAGGGGGAATACATGAGCGAACTAGGCCTTATACTTGAGTCTTGGGGCATACAATCAAGCAGTTGGTCTCAGACATTATCAAACTTCTGCACACCACTGCAGATTTCATACATAATAATGTTTGTGATCCTGACAAGAAATTGTGGATTCTCGTTAGTCCTGACAGGCAACATGTCTAGTAATGGGAACAGCAGTGTTTTGAGAGCATATAACTATATGGGATTTGTAGCACCGGTAGTAGACTTGGACAGGGAGTCATCACAGACTTTGGTTTAGGAAGACTGTCAATGCTGGTGGGAATGGAACAAAAAAAAAGAACAATGTCTTTGAATGAGTGGGTTAGAAAGTGATAATGGTAACGAAAAAAGCGGTGGGAAAGAAGGTGTTCGTTTTGTTGTTGTTGTTGTTGTTGTTGTTGTTGTTGTTGTTGTTAACGTTGTTGCTGCTGTAGTTACTGTTGTTGTTGATATTGTTGTTGTTGTTGTCATTGATGATGATGATGATGATGATAATGATAATGATAATAATGATATATTAATTATTGCTGCTGTAGTTCCTGTTGTTGTTGATATTGTTGTTGTTGTTGTTGTCATTGATGATGATGATGATGATGATGATGATGATGAGAATGATAATAATGATATAATAATAATTATTGCTGCTGTAGTTCCTGTTGTTGTTGCTGTTGTTATTGCTGCTACAATTGTTGTTGATGTTCTTATTGTTGATGATGATGATGATGACAATCATAATGATAATTGTTCCTGCTGAAGTTACTGCTGTTGTTGATATTGTTGTTGCTGCCACATTTGTTGTTGTTGATGATGATGATGATGATGATGATGGAACAATAATAATAATTATTATTATAGTAGTAATATAATACTAATAATACAGAAAACGGATTGCAGAGATGTAGGAGGCTGCAGGTTATGAGGAGACAGTTGGTCAGACTAAGTCTGTTTCAGGCGTAACGTTTGCGATCACGGTGACAAGCGTTTCCGTCTCGTGTAATGCATAAAGTAAACGTTGCTCCTAGGGTCAATTAAATGTTCATTTATTTAATCTTTAAAAGGAGAAGGAGAGAGAGAGGGAGATGCGAACGGAAGAGAGGGAGAGAGGAGAGGAAGAGGAAGAGGAAAAGATAGAAAACTGAGTTAGCAGAGCTGAGCTGCAGCGTCTGCCTGGGATAGCCATACCGAGGGCTGCATTGTAAACTATCTTATCTGGACTTTTGGTTTAAACAAGAAAAAAAAAGTTAATACTTGTATGCCAGTAGCCCTTGATGGCCCCCAAGTTTTGTTATAAGCTGGGGCTTAACTTCTGGAAGGGAGCGTCTAGTCTCATGGCTATTTACATGTGACAGGCTCGAACGGGAAAAAATTTCGACTATTATCTGTTGGGTCAAAGGTTACACAAACTATTTAAGATAGTTTCACATAAACAACCAAAATGAAAGTTACCTGTTGCCAGGAAGATCAAAATCGTCAAAGGCTGGATTGCTGTGCCTACGGAGTAGGGAGAGAAGAAAATAACTAATGAATGATAGGATATTGATTAATTATAAACAAAAGAAAGTTGAACCCGCGAGACTACGAGAAAAATAGACGTTAACCCATTTTAATGTGAAAATTGGAAGTTTCAGTAATCCCACATTTAAATAATATGTCCAAACCATAGACGAAGATTGGAAAATGCGATTTGCGGCTAACGTGTGACGCACAAAGGCTGGTCTTTAAAAATGAAAAATATTGCTCTCTCCGCCATCTTTAAATGAAATACACTCTGCTTCAAAAGAAAAAAACCAAAAGGTATCTTCCTGTGCATATGCCATTTCAAAATGGCTTAAACTATTTAATTCTCTTCGTTTTAACCTCATTTCGCATTTTTAGGTCACAATGAACGCAGGTGGTCCCAAGGGAAATGTTCATCCAGCAGAGGAATCAAAATTGCATTTCAGCTGAAATCCTCTGGGCCAGTGGGCAAATTTCATTTATGATTAATTTTGAGAGCATAATCCTTAACATCATAACGTGCGGCCCATATGTACAATCTGGGAGATAAGCAAAATGGTGATAAAACATTGATATAGGGTGCAGGTGATTAGGTCATAGATTATAATTTTGATCTCACTGTATTTCATTGAGGCTATAAACCTATTGACTCATAATTAACCATACATCTGTATTGCATATTGATTTATGATTTACACATAGGAAAGTGGAAAAAAGAAAAGACTTGGTCGCCGCGAGTCAAATCTGTTTTGCTTCGGTTTTGTGTATTGTGGAGTTGAACGAGACCTTGCCCACTAGTGATAGTGAAACAAGTCTGTCTCCTGGTTGATTCAAAGGAAGTTCAGGTCTAAGTAAAAACCTGTGCAAAACAGTCTTGACTCAGTCGGCGACAAGCCTTAACAGTTTGGCACAACTTTGTACTATCAGTTGACAGTGAGCTGGGCAGTCTTTAATAAACTGACATAATTTGATCTTCACTGGATTTCTTTCACCAAAATCCAGATGTGCCATTGTGTTTGGGTGGGGGTGGGTATCATACTAAGCCCGAAACGTCACAGTTAGCTGCTAGCAAAAAAGGGGAGGGGGAGGAGGGGGGTTATCATACTAAGCCCGGAACATCATAGTCAGCTGCTGGCAGACAAGAATTGCATACTATAATTTCGTATATTTTTGGGGGGAAGCGCATATCCGAACAATATGTTGTACGGATATGGACAGTGCATATCCGTACAACGCACACAATTCGATGGCGTAGAACACACACCGGAATACTATATAACTGACCTTGTTAATTTGCATTTGTCACGAGCCGCATGAGCTCCTTTTTTCTGTTAGTCATGGGTTGGTTTATTTTGGGAGAATATGAAACCCGTTTAGCTATTAACCGAGCCACGGATTTCGTGATGAGGGATGTGTGAGTGAAGTTTGTAAACATTAAGTTAACCCTTTGATTTTGGTATGCGTGTGAGATTTTCTTACTTACATAGTAGGATTGTAGAAGTTCGAGTGTAGGTTTTTGAGTGGTGTACATATCCTTTTGAGAAAGCAGTTAGGGTTAACTGAAAGACAAACTTGTGTTTGTCGTGGCTAGGTCCTTGATCGTCCAATCGGGAGGGAGACCCTTAGTAACCATCGGGGGGTATAAATGCTAACACACGTACTAAGATCAGTGAATTCATATTTCGAGCATTTGGCGAAAGGACGAGTCACGGGGGCCTCCTACCTGAGTGGAGATGACAGACAGAAAGGTTCGCGCTGTGAGAGACCTGGACAGTGACGAAGCCTCTGTGCACCAGGCTTAAGTGTGCACACCGCTTGCATTGGATTCTCTCGCTCGCAAAACCATAGCGAGCGAGGAAATGGTGAGATCCCTCGTATGTGTTCGTGCCAGGGACTGTGACAGTTTTTCCGTCACCCCATTGTGACGAAGAGAAGGACATTGACTATACTTTTACTAGATGTGTAATGAGTTGTTAGATTGTGTTTGAGATTGAACTATGTTCATTTCCCAGCTGTATACTTCTTAGTGTGGAGCAGCATAGATATTTTGTAAAGTGTAGTACTGTGAAAACTATTACTGAGTGCTGCTACGCTTTATGAGTCAGTCAATTATCTGATTAGGTGCTATTACTGAGTGTATGAAAGCGAGACCGACCAAATTGAATTTGTTTACACCGGTGTCCTTTAGGAACCGTAGTCCTGGATAAGCGCACTTAAAGAGTGCATAGTACAATACTTTCTTTCTATACCTTATTTTAGATAGACTTGCTGGACTTTCTGTAGTCGATGACTTTTATGTAACATCTATGATTGTGATTACCGTAAATTATGCAGTCGAATGTTGTATTATGATTATATGGCCCGTCAGGCCTGAACATCAGTAATCCTGAGTTGTTTAGTTTATTGAGGTATGAATGTTTCGGGTGTGAGTCAACGAACTGTGTTCACATCTACTATATCCCTCCTCTGACATCTGGAGGGGACTTATACAATAACGCAATTATCCCAAAAAACCCTCCTTGACAGCATTAGTTTTTAAAAATATGAATCGGCTTAGTAGCAAAAGAATCCGACTTCTGCTCGGAGATTGCGTGATCTGCGCTTATAATATACTTGAGTGTACGTCGATCACCATTAGTCAATCTGACTACCGCCCATTGATACAAACTGACTATTCCATCCATGTGTTGTCACTTTAAATTCGTGGACACCATACCAAGTTTTGTTTCAGCAAACCTTCACGAGTCGCGCTTTTTGGTAAACATGTTGTACGGATATGCACTGTCCATATCCATACAACATGTTGTACGGATATACTTCCATTTTTATTTTTTTTTAGTAAATCCGGGAAGGCCCTATCATACTGAGACGGTCAAACATAGTCAGCTTCTGCCATTATTTCTCGGGTGTACATTTTGCTGGCAGCAGCACTGGCTGTGACGTTCAGGGCTTTGTACGATAACCCCCACCCCCTCCTTGAAAAGTTCCTTCCTTCAGAAAAGGTGGATTTTGTAAATAATAATAAAAAAAAAGAACAGATTTAATAATAATACACACAGGATATGATTATGATTTCATAGGAAAGAAATACAATGTAAAACAAACAACGCTGAGTAGTTTAATATCCATGTTCCATAGATTCATCACAAGCTTAGTGAAAGTTAGTTACAAAGTCACAACGCAAATTATTATTGGTTTTTTTAAACAGATAATGTAGTTACAAAGTCACAACACAAAAGTATTACATTGGTTTGGTACATGATATAGTGTAATTACGTAGCAAACACTGGAAGTAATACAGCAGCAGAGAGGTTAAAATTACACCATCATGTACCATACAATAGAATGTAATATATAGGACAGCAATATAGCATTCATGCATTATACAGCTGATATTTTGTTTGTAGCGCCGTTTGACAAATTAAATCAGTTGCATTTCGACCTACCCTACTTTATCATCTACCTGCAATTATTGCCAGTTACTTTTATATGATTAGATTCGACAGAGAATAATGGGCCACGCAGAATGATGCAGGGGAGTAGAACGGCGCTTAGCTGTAGGGGATTTAAAAACAATAACAAAAACAAAAAAACCTTTACAAATCCTAGATCTTAAATCACTAAACTAAAGCCGGTAATTTATTGTGAGTTCACGGTTTTCGATTCGTTGTAGGGCTACTGTTCACTCACGATCAAATGTTTGCCAGCCGAGGATTCAAATTTAATATTGTAACATCGATATAATTATTTATCACCCTGAGATACTGCGTCATTTTAGGGAAAATTTCATGTAAGACGTTCATCTACCAGCAAAGCAGATTTTCCCTACAGCCAGTAACACGGCTATCTAGATTGAGAGGGTCTGGCAACATAATGGATATGGTTTTCAACACTAGCCTGAAGAGCTATTGAAAGTCTTAATAAAGAAAAGTTACCTATGGCGAATCTGCTGTCTGCAGTGGGAATTTAAGCCCCAAGCACATATAAAAGCGAATGATATACTTAAATAGCAGTGATAAACGACATGGACATCAGAATGCATTATTTATTTAGTGCAAAGACATACAAACAATACAATCTGCAATGCAGTGGAAGGAATAATGCATTGAAAAGCGTGACATAATAAGCCAGTGTGCAAACAAATATATATACGTTTGAATAATTATATTACCTCTAAATTATTCGAAATATAATGGTATAATCTCAGAAGAGGCCTTGTTTACTACTGCTTTCTTGTAGTGCAACATCAATAACATTGCTTAGTTTCGAATTCTGTGAGCAACATTTTTCTATATGAGGTACTATTATTCCATGCTGATGAAAATGTCAACACTGATGAAAGACCAAGATGTTTACAAAAAAACACTCCACGAGCAATGGAAAGAAAAAAAGAATAAAGAAAAAGAAGTGGCATCGATTTACTTCCTCGTATTTCAGTGAGTTTGGGGCTTTTGTCAAAATGTAACATTCCACTACGCGTTTAATTGCCCAGGGATGTAGAGACAAGTCAATTTAACTGCAGATTCAGAAGTTATGAACCTGCCTGTCAATATTGGAAAGATTTTGCTGACTATAACAAAATTTCAGTTCCAAGTGCAGAGGTACCCTCTAATAATTGTATTTTTCACTGGGCGTTTGATGCCCAACACTGATCTTTTAAAACATGAGCTGAAGACGTTGATCCACTAAGAGCCCCATGATTGTTTAATGATCTTGCGATATAATTATGCACAATATTCTAATGCACTTACGAGGTGTGTCTCAAAAATAACTTTCTCTACCTTGTAAAATCTTGAAATAATAAACTAAATGACTGAAACTTCACACAAATGAACACCAACATAATTTATACGGAAATTCCCGCTAAAACCTTGTGGCACTGCCTTGACCGGAATTAAAGTTATATATATTCACTGGAATCATAATGTTCAAATTTGCCAAAATAGAAGAGTATGATTTCTTTTCCAAATAAATTTCTGAATAAAAAAATAATAATTGACATTTGACTGTGTCTGAAGCATCAACCTGTTCTTCATGAGTGAAAATTTACTAAAATGTCCCATACATGGCTTGAGTTAGTTTGCAAGGTAGACCGACGAACGTCCAGGATGGCAACATCATGTAACATTTATTACTTAGGTCATCCTGTTGCTGCATGATGGTAGTGCGATTATTTGCCAATTGGTTACAACGATCAACATAATTATAACACAATGGACATTATGAGATATAACATAACAGTCGGAAGAGCAAAATTTGTTTAGTGTAAATGAAAACCTGACTTTAATGAATGGATAAAAGTCCGGGAAACTGCGCGCGGGCGGGGGGGGGGGGAGGGGGAAGGGGGGCTGTCAAAGTTTTGCACTTTCAAAATCTAGTGTCAGGTCCACTAACCATAAGACATGGCTTATTTAAACTGCCACTTTCACGGATCAGAATTAGAAGTTAATTCATTTTAATTCCTGAGGGGGTGAAGACGGCTTTGTTATTATGCAATTACTGCAATTTGAGTTTTGGGGGGTTGTTGTTGTTGTTTTTGTTGTTGTTGTTGTTGTTGTAGTTCTTCAAGTTTTTGCGTCCCTTTTCAACGGCAATGAGACTAAATCAGACACAAAGCCCGGGTTCTCAGTTAGAGGGCCGACGAGTAAAGCTGGAATGGGCAAGGGAAACGTCAAAAACTCTTCAAGTAGTGAAATAGAGCCGAATGTTCCTATGTATATGCAGCACCATTTCCTTTCTTTTTACTACTTGGTGGATTTTTCAGGTGTCCGTTGGCGTTTCCGTTTCCGTACACATCAAAACACGGCTTAATTGCTTTTAAAGCATTGGAGAAATTAGCTTTGACCCGCCCCCAGAGCGAATCCGATCTAGGATGGATCTCTGACACCTGGATCCAGCATTTTGTGCCTCGGGTCACTGCACTAACCATTCCTGGTCAGTGTTAGTCGTAGGACTATAGAATTGGAAATAGAATTATGTTACAAAAAAATGCTCTAATTTTTTTTTTAAGACACTATAACACTTTGTCGCCACATGATAATATATCATTAATATATACCAACGTCGATCCGAAGTGCAGGACTCAGTAAAGACCAGCGACTTGTCAGTTGGTGAGAAGCATATTACATAAAGTTCAAAGCAGTGCATGTGGATTCATTTATAAGCGACACAGCTTCTTATGAAACATATTGCCGGAATGTGGTGCACGGTCGTGTTACCGCTATGCAAGGCACTAGCACACACATGAACATACTTTATAAGCTGCTGTGGAAATAGCATACAATGTAGGCCTACATAAATTATATGAAGCTATAATTCTTTTAGAAAGCTCGTGCCTTCTGTCCCCTGCAATTTTCTAGAAAACTTATCGTTTTACTGCAGTTATTTTCAGCATGCAAATCTGATTTTCCATGACCTTAGGAACTACTGATTGGTAAAACCCCGGGCAATGTGAATTTTTCAAAAAGGTGAATTTCAATGATCTATTTGAAATATTATTTAAAAAATTCGCTTTCAATGTTCAGTTTTTACCGTAAAATCACCATTAAGCTGTGTTTTCATGTGTACGGAGTCAGAAACAGCAATTGAAACGTCAAAAATCCATCAAGCAGTAAAAAGAAAGACTGTTTCCACATGCGTACGTAACCGGCGTTGCCCTACACAAGGAGACATTCTTTCTACTTCATTACTTGGAGTTTTGTGGGGTTTTTTCACTGTTCCGTCGCTGTTCCCGTTTCTGTACACATGAAAAACCAGCGCTACTGTCTCAAGTCACTTCCGTGGTAGCTATGGATGGACCGGGTGACCATTGGGTAAGGACACAAGAAACGTCTCTCCATGTCTTTTAGTGTTCGTAATGTCCGCATTTTATTCACGCCTGTGAGCTGCAGTTTTCATTTACATTGACAATGGTAAGGTTCCACGGCAAGTATAGAGTTACAACAGTGCATCCACAGATAACCAAACTCAAAGTGTTTATATGCTCTCTGTTTTGGTGACACACAGTTTCAAGCCAAATCTACCTGAAGAAATGCTAACATTCGGTTCTTAACATTTTAACGTTTCAGTTTTCAAAAGATTGCAGTTTTGGATGATGGGCGTATAATACTAAAATGGCCTGTATCCGGGGTATTGAAATTCATGTTTTGGGCCACGCATAGATCTTTTAGTGCTTTTATAAAGATGGCAATGCTGTCACTATGGCCACCTTGCCAAATAACATTGCTTCCTATGATATTACATGCAGGCATTTACTTGGTTTTATGTTTTCATTAATTTATAACAAAAGATTTATATAAACCATTGGTCTTCAAGGCCTGCCTCGTGGGCCACAGATGATGATTTCAGGCATTTGGGGTAGAATATCAGAAATCAGATTGACCGAAATCATGTTGAAAAGTTTTATCTAAAAGATGGTTCTCTTCGATCTTTTAAAACATCTTGGAATTAATACATAAAGGAGTAAGACAAAGAACAAATTTCGTCAATATGCCACTGTTGATCTTCTCAGTTTTGACCGGACTGAAATATTATGTGACCTATGAATTGCCCCCCCCCCCCCTCCCCCTTTTTTTTTCACATTTCAAATGGATCTATGATAGAAGAGTTTGACAGTGACACTTCCTGACATAAAAACTGTGGCCTTAGAAGCCCCTAAAAAAAATATAAAAAAATTCCCCGGCGCAGTTATGAAATTCCATAATTTTATCGAAGATTTGCTTTCTATGTTCTATTTCATCCATTCTCCAATAAATACTTAAAACAGGTCACCTATGACAACTTGTATTCAGAGATTTTTTACAGAATGTGTACACTGGACTAAATTTCATACAAGAACTTCATTTGAACAAAAATAATATAATTAGTAAATGATATTTCCCCCTGGAAGTATCCAATCATTATAACTTGCGCCTCTTCACTATAGCAACTCAGCCCTTTTGGCCTTCTGTGTGTGTCACCATTGTTACGTGAGTGAGTATCCAGCAATTACAGGCGGTGCAGCAAAATTATAGAAATTTCTCACCAATGTCCTCATCTTCTTGCTTGGTTGTATTCGTTGATGGAGTCGTGGAATTGTCTGAAATATTGAAGACGGAGACACTTTCATATGCAGAATGAAATCAGCATATAGGCTAACTTGTACATCAAAGGTTTCTTCAAAAACGAGTACGTGTCGATTAAATACGCTCGCTTCCTCATCATTTAATAAAGCTACTTGTGGTTAAGGCTGTGGTAAAAGAGCAAATAAGATTATTGTTTGTGGTGGGACATTCCACGGTAACTGACAATACTTCAGACAATACTTTCCACGAAAGAAATGGCCACTAAATAAATAACCAACTATTCATTTCAAAATGGATGGATCAATCCTCCAGAAATATGGTACAGAAATATAAAAATGTGTTTTAAATAACAAAAATTAAGATGAGCCCATTTAATTGCCTCCACTTTAGTTGGTAACAGATGGGACAGAAAAATGACCATGTTTTTTTTACATAGCAAAAGGAAATTGCAAAATTTGTGAAACCAAACCAACAGGATTAGGGAACAATGTTTTTCTACATTCAAAAAATGCATTTGAGCATACACAAAAAGCGTAAATAATCAAGTTTTATTTATAAGCACAATGGTGCAATTAGTTTGATTATCTGATGAAAGACATAATCTTGGTAACTGATGGGAGGTTGTAAACAGGTCCTCTTTTACAAGATGGTCGCTAGGTCACGCAAGGAACACACTGCTAACCAAAAATGTTAATTTATTTACTACCCTTTACAACACGATCATTAAGTTTTATTCCCAGGCATGGTTTGAAAAATGGCCCATGGGTAATATATTGCATGGAATGTCCCTGGTAGCAATTAACAGAGACAGTCTCTAACTGTCTGTGGAAGATCAGAGTTCAGTCGTGCTGTGAAGGGTTCTTTTTTCTTTGTTTTGAAATGGAATTGTAGTAAGCCGTCATCGGAGATAACGTGAGGCAACGGCGCATATTATTTTCCTTATAATATAAGTGGCCGCGCGCAATGTCCCGTTTCGCCTGCTGCACGGCGTGCAAACGCAGATTTTTGCTTGCTTGGCAAAGAGTTTACCGTGCTGCACGCCACGCGAAAGATTGCTTGCATTGAACGGGTGGTTAATTTTAACATAGTGCGCGCGGGGCCTTACAGCAGGAGCTAAATAGAGCGGATAGCTTACATTTTTTTACACGAACGCAAGACTGGTGAAATTTCCATATGTTTTGGCATTTTTTTACTGCCACTACAAAACTTCCACATCTTGGGATTGGTTTGAGCCCTAAAAACGTTCAGCGAACAGTACTGGCCTCAAATGTTTGACTCAGAAAAGTTCAGAGTAACCTCATCACAGAACCAAAGAACACTGAATGCATACATAGTTTTGTGCAACATCAATAACATTGCTTAGTTTCGAATTCTGTGAGCAATATTTTTCTATATAAGGTACTATTATTCCATGCTGATGAAAATGTCAACATTGATGAAAGACCAAGATGTTTACAAAAAAACACTCCACGAGCAATGGAAAGAAAAAAAGAATAAAGAAAAAGAAGAAGTGGCATCGATTTACTTCCTCGTATTTCAATGAGTTTGGGGCTTTTGTCAAAATGCTGTAACATTCCACTACGCGTTTAATTGCCCAGGAATGGACAGACAAGGCAATTTAACTGCAGATTCAGAAGTTATGAACCTGCCTGTCAATATTGGAAAGATTTTGCTGATTATAACAAAATTTCAGTTCCAAGTGCAGAGGTACCCTGTAATAATTGTATTATTCACTGGGCGTTTGATGCCCAACACTGATCTTTTAAAAATTGTGCTGAAGAGGTTGATCCACTAAGAGCCCCACGATTGTTTAATGATCTTGCGATATAATTATGCACAATATTCTAATGCACTTACGAGGTGTGTCTCAAAAATAACTTTCTCTACCTTGTAAAATCTTGAAATAATAAACTAAATGACTGAAACTCCACACAAATGAACACCAACATAATTTATACGGAAATTCCCGCTAAAACCTTGTGGCACTGCCTTGACCGGAATTAAAGTTATATATATTCACTGGAATCATAATGTCCAAATTTGCCAGAATAGAAGAGTATGATTTCTTTTCTAAATAAATTTCTGAATAAAAAAATAATAATTGACATTAATTGACTGTCTCTGAAGCATCAACCTGTTCTTCGTGATTGAAAATTTACTAAAATGTCCCATACATGGCTTGAGTTAGTTTGCAAGGTAGACCAACGAACGTCCAGGATGGCAACATCATGTAACATTTATTACTTAGGTCATCCTGTTGCTGCATGATGGTAGTGCGATTATTTGCCAATTAGTTAAAGCGGTCAACATAATATAACACAATGGACATTATGAGATATAACATAACAGTCGGAAGAGCTAAATTTATTTAGTGTAAATGAAAACCTGACTCTAATGAATGGATAAAAGTCCGGGAAAGTGCGCGAGGGCGGAGGGAAGGGGGGAAGGGGGAAGTGGGGTTGTCAAAGTTTTGCACTTTCAAAATCTAGTGTCAGGTCCACTAACCATAAGACATGGCTTATTTAAACTGCCACTTTCACGGATCAGAATTAGAAGTTAATTCATTTTAATTCCTGGGGGGTGAAGACGGCTTTGTTATTATGCAATTACTGCAATTTGAGTTTTGGGTTGTTGTTGTTGTTGTTGTTGTAGTTCTTCAAGTTTTTGCGTCCCTTTTCAACGGCAATGAGACTAAATCAGACACAAAGCCCGGGTTCTCAGTTAGAAGGCCGACGAGTAAAGCTGGAAAAGGCAAGGGAAACGTCAAAAACTCTTCAAGTAGTGAAATAGAGCCGAATGTTCCTATGTATATGCAGCACCATTTCCTTTCTTTTTACTACTTGGTGGATTTTTCAGGTGTCCGTTGGCGTTTCCGTTTCCGTACACATCAAAACACGGCTTAATTGCTTTTAAAGCATTGGAGAAATTAGCTTTGACCCGCCCCCAGAGCGAATCCGATCTAGGATGGATCTCTGACACCTGGATCCAGCATTTTGTGCCTCGGGTCACTGCACTAACCATTCCTGGTCAGTGTTAGTCGTAGGACTATAGAATTGGAAATAGAATTATGTTACAAAAAAATGCTCTAATTTTTTTTTTAAGACACTATAACACTTTATCGCCACATGATAATATATCATTAATTTATACCAACGTCGATCCGAAGTGCAGGATTCAGTAAAGACCAGCGACTTGTCAGTTGGTGAGAAGCATATTACATAAAGTTCAAAGCAATGCATGCGGATTCATTTATAAGCGACACAGCTTCTTATGAAACATATTGCCGGAATTAGGTACACGGTCGTGTTACCGCTATGCAAGGCACTAGCACACACATGAACATACTTTATAAGCTGCTGTGGAAATAGCATACAATGTAGGCCTACATAAATTATATGAAGCTATAATTCTTTTAGAAAGCTCGTGCCTTCTGTCCCCTGCAATTTTCTAGAAAACTTATCGTTTTACTGCAGTTATTTTCAGCATGCAAATCTGATTTTCCATGACCTTAGGAACTACTGATTGGTAAAACCCCGGGCAATGTGAATTTTTCAAAAAGGTGAATTTCAATGATCTATTTGAAGTATTATTTTAAAAATTCGCTTTCAATGTTCAGTTTTTACCGTAAAATCACCATTAAGCTGTGTTTTCATGTGTACGGAGTCAGAAACGGCAATTGAAACGTCAAAAATCCATCAAGCAGTAAAAAGAAAGACTGTTTCCACATGCGTACGTAACCGGCGTTGCCCTACACAAGGAGACATTCTTTCTACTTCATTACTTGGAGTTTTGTGGGGTTTTTTCACTGTTCCGTCGCTGTTCCCGTTTCTGTACACATGAAAAACCAGCGCTACTGTCTCAAGTCACTTCCGTGGTAGCTATGGATGGACCGGGTGACCATTGGGTAAGGACACAAGAAACGTCTCTCCATGTCTTTTAGTGTTCGTAATGTCCGCATTTTATTCACGCCTGTGAGCTGCAGTTTTCATTTACATTGACAATGGTAAGGTTCCACGGCAAGTATAGAGTTACAACAGTGCATCCACAGATAACCAAACTCAAAGTGTTTATATGCTCTCTGTTTTGGTGACACACAGTTTCAAGCCAAATCTACCTGAAGAAATGCTAACATTCGGTTCTTAACATTTTAACGTTTCAGTTTTCAAAAGATTGCAGTTTTGGATGATGGGCGTATAATACTAAAATGGCCTGTATCCGGGGTATTGAAATTCATGTTTTGGGCCACGCATAGATCTTTTAGTGCTTTTATAAAGATGGCAATGCTGTCACTATGGCCACCTTGCCAAATAACATTGCTTCCTATGATATTACATGCAGGCATTTACTTGGTTTTATGTTTTCATTAATTTATAACAAAAGATTTATATAAACCAGTGGTCTTCAAGGCCTGCCTCGTGGGCCACAGATGATGATTTCAGGCATTTGGGGTAGAATATCAGAAATCAGATTGACCGAAATCATGTTGAAAAGTTTTATCTAAAAGATGGTTCTCTTCGATCTTTTAAAACATCTTGGAATTAATACATAAAGGAGTAAGACAAAGAACAAATTTCGTCAATATGCCACTGTTGATCTTCTCAGTTTTGACCGGACTGAAATGTTATGTGACCTATGAATTGCCCCCCCCCTCCCCCTTTTTTTTTCACATTTCAAATGGATCTATGATAGAAGAGTTTGACAGTGACACCTCCTAACATAAAAACTGTGGCCTTAGAAGCCCCTAAAAAAAATATAAAAAAATTCCCCGGCGCAGTTATGAAATTCCATAATTTTATCGAAGATTTGCTTTCTATGTTCTATTTCATCCATTCTCCAATAAATACTTAAAACAGGTCACCTATGACAACTTGTATTCAGAGATTTTTTACAGAATGTGTACACTGGACTAAATTTCATACAAGAACTTCATTTGAACAAAAATAATATAATTAGTAAATGATATTTCCCCCTGGAAGTATCCAATCATTATAACTTGCGCCTCTTCACTATAGGAACTCAGCCCTTTTGGCCTTCTGTGTGTGTCACCATTGTTACGTGAGTGAGTATCCAGCAATTACAGGCGGTGCAGCAAAATTATAGAAATTTCTCACCAATGTCCTCATCTTCTTGCTTGGTTGTATTCGTTGATGGAGTCGTGGAATTGTCTGAAATATTGAAGACGGAGACACTTTCATATGCAGAATGAAATCAGCATATAGGCTAACTTGTACATCAAAGGTTTCTTCAAAAACGAGTACGTGTCGATTAAATACGCTCGCTTCCTCATCATTTAATAAAGCTACTTGTGGTTAAGGCTGTGGTAAAAGAGCAAATAAGATTATTGTTTGTGGTGGGACATTCCACGGTAACTGACAATACTTCAGACAATACTTTCCACGAAAGAAATGGCCACTAAATAAATAACCAACTATTCATTTCAAAATGGATGGATCAATCCTCCAGAAATATGGTACAGAAATATAAAAATGTGTTTTAAATAACAAAAATTAAGATGAGCCCATTTAATTGCCTCCACTTTAGTTGGTAACAGATGGGACAGAAAAATGACCATGTTTTTTTTACATAGCAAAAGGAAATTGCAAAATTTGTGAAACCAAACCAACAGGATTAGGGAACAATGTTTTTCTACATTCAAAAAATGCATTTGAGCATACACAAAAAGCGTAAATAATCAAGTTTTATTTATAAGCACAATGGTGCAATTAGTTTGATTATCTGATGGGAGACATAATCTTGGTAACTGATGGGAGGTTGTAAACAGGTCCTCTTTTACAAGATGGTCGCTAGGTCACGCAAGGAACACACTGCTAACCAAAAATGTTAATTTATTTACTACCCTTTACAACACGATCATTAAGTTTTGTTCCCAGGCATGGTTTGAAAAATGGCCCATGGGTAATATATTGCATGGAATGTCCCTGGTAGCAATTAACCGAGACAGTCTCTAACTGTCTGTGGAAGATCAGAGTTCAGTCGTGCTGTGAAGGGTTCTTTTTTCTTTGTTTTGAAATGGAATTGTAGTAAGCCGTCATCGGAGATAACGTGAGGCAACGGCGCATATTATTTTCCTTATAATATAAGTGGCCGCGCGCAATGTCCCGTTTCGCCTGCTGCACGGCGTGCAAACGCAGATTTTTGCTTGCTTGGCAAAGAGTTTACCGTGCTGCACGCCACGCGAAAGATTGCTTGCATTGAACGGGTGGTTAATTTTAACATAGTGCGCGCGGGGCCTTACAGCAGGAGCTAAATAGAGCGGATAGCTTACATTTTTTTACACGAACGCAAGACTGGTGAAATTTCCATATGTTTTGGCATTTTTTTACTGCCACTACAAAACTTCCACATCTTGGGATTGGTTTGAGCCCTAAAAACGTTCAGCGAACAGTACTGGCCTCAAATGTTTGACTCAGAAAAGTTCAGAGTAACCTCATCACAGAACCAAAGAACACTGAATGCATACATAGTTTTGTGCAACATCAATAACATTGCTTAGTTTCGAATTCTGTGAGCAATATTTTTCCATATAAGGTACTATTATTCCATGCTGATGAAAATGTCAACATTGATGAAAGACCAAGATGTTTACAAAAAAACACTCCACGAGCAATGGAAAGAAAAAAAGAATAAAGAAAAAGAAGTGGCATCGATTTACTTCCTCGTATTTCAATGAGTTTGGGGCTTTTGTCAAAATGCTGTAACATTCCACTACGCGTTTAATTGCCCAGGAATGGACAGACAAGGCAATTTAACTGCAGATTCAGAAGTTATGAACCTGCCTGTCAATATTGGAAAGATTTTGCTGATTATAACAAAATTTCAGTTCCAAGTGCAGAGGTACCCTGTAATAATTGTATTATTCACTGGGCGTTTGATGCCCAACACTGATCTTTTAAAAATTGTGCTGAAGAGGTTGATCCACTAAGAGCCCCACGATTGTTTAATGATCTTGCGATATAATTATGCACAATATTCTAATGCACTTACGAGGTGTGTCTCAAAAATAACTTTCTCTACCTTGTAAAATCTTGAAATAATAAACTAAACGACTGAAACTTCACACAAATGAACACCAACATAATTTATACGGAAATTCCCGCTAAAACCTTGTGGCACTGCCTTGACCGGAATTAAAGTTATATATATTCACTGGAATCATAATGTCCAAATTTGCCAGAATAGAAGAGTATGATTTCTTTTCTAAATAAATTTCTGAATAAAAAAATAATAATTGACATTAATTGACTGTCTCTGAAGCATCAACCTGTTCTTCGTGATTGAAAATTTACTAAAATGTCCCATACATGGCTTGAGTTAGTTTGCAAGGTAGACCAACGAACGTCCAGGATGGCAACATCATGTAACATTTATTACTTAGGTCATCCTGTTGCTGCATGATGGTAGTGCGATTATTTGCCAATTAGTTAAAGCGGTCAACATAATATAACACAATGGACATTATGAGATATAACATAACAGTCGGAAGAGCTAAATTTATTTAGTGTAAATGAAAACCTGACTCTAATGAATGGATAAAAGTCCGGGAAACTGCGCGAGGGCGGGGGGAAGGGGGGAAGGGGGAAGTGGGGTTGTCAAAGTTTTGCACTTTCAAAATCTAGTGTCAGGTCCACTAACCATAAGACATGGCTTATTTAAACTGCCACTTTCACGGATCAGAATTAGAAGTTAATTCATTTTAATTCCTGGGGGGTGAAGACGGCTTTGTTATTATGCAATTACTGCAATTTGAGTTTTGGGTTGTTGTTGTTGTTGTTGTTGTAGTTCTTCAAGTTTTTGCGTCCCTTTTCAACGGCAATGAGACTAAATCAGACACAAAGCCCGGGTTCTCAGTTAGAAGGCCGACGAGTAAAGCTGGAAAAGGCAAGGGAAACGTCAAAAACTCTTCAAGTAGTGAAATAGAGCCGAATGTTCCTATGTATATGCAGCACCATTTCCTTTCTTTTTACTACTTGGTGGATTTTTCAGGTGTCCGTTGGCGTTTCCGTTTCCGTACACATCAAAACACGGCTTAATTGCTTTTAAAGCATTGGAGAAATTAGCTTTGACCCGCCCCCAGAGCGAATCCGATCTAGGATGGATCTCTGACACCTGGATCCAGCATTTTGTGCCTCGGGTCACTGCACTAACCATTCCTGGTCAGTGTTAGTCGTAGGACTATAGAATTGGAAATAGAATTATGTTACAAAAAAATGCTCTAATTTTTTTTTTAAGACACTATAACACTTTATCGCCACATGATAATATATCATTAATTTATACCAACGTCGATCCGAAGTGCAGGATTCAGTAAAGACCAGCGACTTGTCAGTTGGTGAGAAGCATATTACATAAAGTTCAAAGCAATGCATGCGGATTCATTTATAAGCGACACAGCTTCTTATGAAACATATTGCCGGAATTAGGTACACGGTCGTGTTACCGCTATGCAAGGCACTAGCACACACATGAACATACTTTATAAGCTGCTGTGGAAATAGCATACAATGTAGGCCTACATAAATTATATGAAGCTATAATTCTTTTAGAAAGCTCGTGCCTTCTGTCCCCTGCAATTTTCTAGAAAACTTATCGTTTTACTGCAGTTATTTTCAGCATGCAAATCTGATTTTCCATGACCTTAGGAACTACTGATTGGTAAAACCCCGGGCAATGTGAATTTTTCAAAAAGGTGAATTTCAATGATCTATTTGAAATATTATTTTAAAAATTCGCTTTCAATGTTCAGTTTTTACCGTAAAATCACCATTAAGCTGTGTTTTCATGTGTACGGAGTCAGAAAGGGCAACTGAAACGTCAAAAATCCATCAAGCAGTAAAAAGAAAGAGTTTCCACATGCGTACGTAACCGGCGTTGCCCTACACAAGGAGACATTCTTTCTACTTCATTACTTGGAGTTTTGTGGGGTTTTTTCACTGTTCCGTCGCTGTTCCCGTTTCTGTACACATGAAAAAACAGCGCTACCGTCTCAAGTCACTTCCGTGGTAGCTATGGATGGACCGGGTGACCATTGGGTAAGGACACAAGAAACGTCTCTCCATGTCTTTTAGTGTTCGTAATGTCCGCATTTTATTCACGCCTGTGAGCTGCAGTTTTCATTTACATTGACAATGGTAAGGTTCCACGGCAAGCATAGAGTTACAACAGTGCATCCACAGATACCAAACCCAAGGTGTTTATATGCTCTCTGTTTTGGTGACACACAGTTTCAAGCCAAGTCTACCTGAAGAAATGCTAACATTCGGTTCTTAACATTTTAACGTTTCAGTTTTCAAAAGATTGCAGTTTTGGATGATGGGCGTATAATACTAAAATGGCCTGTATCCGGGGTATTGAAATACATGTTTTGGGCCATGCATAGATCCTTTAGTGCTTTTATAAAGATGGCAATGGCTGTCACTATGGCCAACTTGCCAAATAACATTGCTTCCTATGATATTACATGCAGGCATTTACTTGGTTTTATGTTTTCATTAATTTATAACAAAAGATTTATATAAACCAGTGGTCTTCAAGGCCTGCCTCGTGGGCCACAGATGATGATTTCAGGCATTTGGGGTAGATTATCAGAAATCAGATTGACCGAAATCATGTTGAAAAGTTTTATCTAAAAGATGGTTCTCTTCGATCTTTTAAAACATCTTGGAATTAATACATAAAGGAGTAAGACAAAGAACAAATTTCGTCAATATACCAGTGTTGATCTTCTCAGTTTTGACCGGACTGAAATATTATGTGACCTATGAATTGCCCCCCCCCTCCCCCTTTTTTTTTTCACATTTCAAATGGATCTATGATAGAAGAGTTTGACAGTGACACCTCCTGACATAAAAACTGTGGCCTTAGAAGCCCCTAAAAAAGAAAAAAAAAATTCCCCGGCGCAGTTATGAAATTCCATAATTTTATCGAAGATTTGCTTTCTATGTTCTATTTCATCCATTCTCCAATAAATACTTAAAACAGGTAACCTATGACAACTTGTATTCAGAGATTTTTTACAGAATGTGTACACTGGATTAAATTTCATACAAGAACTTCATTTGAACAAAAATAATATAATTAGTAAATGATATTTCCCCCTGGAAGTATCCAATCATTATAACTTGCGCCTCTTCACTATAGCAACTCAGCCCTTTTGGCCTTCTGTGTGTGTCACCATTGTTGCGTGAGTGAGTATCCAGCAATTACAGGCGGTGCAGCAAAATTATAGAAATTTCTCATCAATGTCTTCATCTTCTTGCTTGGTTGTATTAGTTGATGGAGTCGTGGAATTGTCTGAAATATTGAAGACGGAGACACTTTCATATGCAGAATGAAATCACCATACAGGCTAACTTGTACATCAAAGGTTTCTTCAAAAACGAGTACGTGTCGAGTAAATACGCTCGCTTCCTCATCATTTAATAAAGCTACTTGTGGTTAAGGCTGTGGTAAAAGAGCAAATAAGATTATTGTTTGTGGTGGGACATTCCACGGTAACTGACAATACTTCAGACAATACTTTTCACGAAAGAAATGGCCACTAAATAAATAACCAACTATTCATTTCAAAATGGATGGATCAATCCTCCAGAAATATGGTACAGAAATATAAAAATGTGTTTTAAATAACAAAAATTAAGATGAGCCCATTTAATGCCTTCACTTTAGTTGGTAACAGATGGGACAGAAAAATGACCATGTTTTTTTACATAGCAAAAGGAAATTGCAAAATTTGTGAAACCAAACCAACAGGATTAGGGAACAATGTTTTTCTACATTCAAAAAATGCATTTGAGCATACACAAAAAGCGTAAATAATCAAGTTTTATTTATAAGCACAATGGTGCAATTAGTTTGAGTAACTGATGGGACATAATCTTGGTAATTGATGGGAGGTTGTAAACAGGTCCTCTTTTACAAGATGGTCGTTAGGTCACGCAAGGAACACACTGCTAACCAAAAATGTTAATTTATTTACCACCCTTTATAACACGATCATTAATTTTTGTTCCCAGGCATGGTTTGAAAAATGGCCCATGGATAATATATTGCATGGAATGTCCCTGGTAGCAATTAACCGAGACAGGCTCTAACTGTCTGTGGAAGATCAGTGTTCAGTCGGCTGTGAAGGGTTCTTTTTTCTTTGTTTTGAAATGGAATTGTAGTAAGCCGTCATCGGAGATAACGTGAGATATTATTTTCCTTATAATATAAGGGGCCGCGCGCACTATCCCGTTTCGCCTGCTGCACGGCGTGCAAACGCAGATTTTTGCTTGCTTGGCAAAGAGTTTACCGTGCTGCACACCACGCGAAAGATGGCTTGCATTGAACGGGTGGTTAATTTTAACATAGTGCGCGCGGGGCCTTACAGCAGGAGCTAAATAGAGCGGATAGCTTACATTTTTTTACACGAACGCAAGACTGGTGCAATTTCCATATGTTTTGGCATTTTTTTACTGCCACTACAAAACTTCCACATCTTGGGATTGGTTTGAGCCCTAAAAACGCTCAGCGAACAGTACTGGCCTCAAATGTTTGACTCAGAAAAGTTCAGAGCAACCTCATCACAGAACCAAAGAATACAGAATGCACGCATAGTTTTGTCGTGGTACAAACAAAGACACATACACAAGAAAAAAGAAATAAATTGCTAGTTGCCCTTCGCTCAAATTCTATTTTATGGTGACTAAAAGAGATTATCAATCAGGCAAAGGTAGCACATTTTCAAGGAATTCTTGCACGTTTCAATGGTTTGCTATGGGTGGCAGGACTGCACATTTTACACATAATGTATGTCTTAAACCTTAAAGATAAAGACACTCATGTGTGTTTCATACTCCATACTCACCAAGAATATTGACAACAATGGTTTCTCCTCTGCACCTCAGCAACAAGTGACAACTGAACGCCAAAGAAAACAATCCAGAGCCTGAATATAGTTTTCTAGAGCTCAGGTGTTTGTTTCCAAGTTGAGAGAAACAAAAGAAGAGGTCGGTCTCTCGGTCACTAAGAGTTAACGTAGCATCGGCGGATTAAAGCGTTTTAGTAAATGGCATTTTTTAAATATTTTAGAAACCTGTCGGGTAAGAAATATGTATTGCATAAGTTTCGAATTATATTTGTACTAGGAAGAGACAACAGTCTTCTCGGCTCTTGCAGTCCCAGTCCATACTAATTACTATCCTGTACATTGCCGCAGAGACGATCACCGCGACTTACAGAAATCAGTACTACTGACAATCATTAATGACAAGATATCCAAGACAATGACAAGATATCCAAGACATTGTACAACAGTGATTTGACCCTAGGACAATTTCCATTTAATCTAGTTTCTATTCAGACATATATGATATTGGAAAATAAACCTGTACAGTCAAATGGGGGTCTGAGTTTAAGTTTCAGGCCAAAACCCGAGAAACAAAAGATTGCACCTTCATGGTCAAATAATAAGTCCTTTTCCGGGTTCATTGGATGAAAAATGTTCAAAAGCTTGTCTTCACGTGAGATCATAGTGAACTGGCATCCTAACTCAGCTCCAGATACTGGAGGTTGGTCGAAAGTGCATTTTTTTATGTGTGATGTCAATGTTTTCTGAAAGAGAGAACGCTGTGACTCATACCATGTCACGTGAATTTATCAATTGTTATTGGTTTGACCACAGAACTGTACAATAGAAAAGAGGAGGCACTCAGCTGCGCCGCCTCTCTTTGGTCCACTAAAAGATGGCGGCAATTTGCGTGGTCACCTAGCGCTGCGCCATTGCAGACAAAAGGAGGGCAAGCGACTATTAATTACAGTCCACACACGTGCGCACCATTTTTCAAACGTTTTTGTCTCGCCTCGAGGCACCAATGGGTACACAGTGTCTGGACCTACTTCCCGTCCCAGTCTACCTATAGAGCTGGGTGGATTTGACTTACTTCCGCAGACTTTTACGGCAATAATTGATCCAGGATCAGGCAAAGTGGTAATCTGTCTCGTAGCCACAAAGCAGGCAGTAGTTCTATGTTCCGTTCCTACACATACAGGGTTGCTCAGGCACTTACTTTTGCAATCCTGTTGTCAATAACAGAATGATAATAATTGTCAATTAAAGGTCAACAAATCTTCTGTGCATGAGAAAACTATGCTGATGAAACAAAGTAAAAAGCTATCAAGACGTGCCATGCCAGTAGCAACGGCAGAGCATCTTTTAGACAAGCACGGTTGCAGTGGAGGAAGGACGTAAACAGAACTAAATTCGTTACAGAATAACTGAAAATCTGTATTCGTCTAGTCTGCTTTTGCGTAAAAGGGCCGCTTGGGGCCTTGGTGTTCTGAAACTCTTGGTGGCATCTTATATTATGGAACATTTTCACTATTTCCTGAGATATATAGCGTATATTCCATTTTTGTGTAATCCTACAGCTGATTGTGTTGCATAGAGAAATAATAAATAAATAAATAAATAAATAAATAAATAAAACCAAACATTCTAGTTGATTACCATAATTGAAAAGAGTAAACTCTCTAGAAACCCCCGCTCCGACCCCCTTCCTCCCTCGCTATGTGCGCTCTTCTTAAGATGTAGATAACACACCCCCACACCCCCTCCCACTTTATGAATGACTCCCAGGCAACTAGATCTATTCCAGTACGGATCCCTGAACCAACGTAATCACCCATTTGCCTTATCATCGTCATCATCGTCAATACTATTATATATATTTCAGGACTTGCCGGTGCTTGGCACAAGTCTCTGACTATAACTACAAAAGGTATTTAAGCCTCAGAACGTTTGTGCAGGTTACAGCTGATACTCAGATCCTAAGACGACATACGGCGTCTATTTTTCAAAGACTATAATTATTCTTTCGATTCATTTCGTCCTCACATGGTGTCTTCTTCCGGCTTTTGTAGTTCAGTTTTTGTATTTGAGTGCTTTTCAAGAGCATTCAATTTAGTGCATTTTTTTAGTACCAGGAAAAGCATGAGTAACCTGTTAAAATGCGCAATGGGAGACTGGGGGGAAACGGGGGAAGAGAAACCACATGTAATGACGTCACCATCCAAATAACAGGAAAAGCGTGCATAACACACATATGCACATGGGAGACTGTATTTGAGAGAGAGGGGTAGAAAGAGAAGGGTAAAGGGATGGAGAGCGAAAGCATGTTTACCATGGGCAATGCTGCCGGAAGCCACAGCTAGTAACCCAACTGACATATTACTTACTTTCTTGCATGATTTACTCACATCTAATGAAGAACCTGCAGTTAGCTGTTCAAAGTCGTACTCCGGATCATTCCCTTTGGTGTCTGGTATTTCGATCATAACGCATTGACCTGAAATTGGTTGAAAAATCATTTCAATACAATATCAATCCTCGGGGCACTTCGATCATAAAGCATATTTGACTTGAAACTGGTTGTAAAAATCACAAATTTCAATATAACTTCAATCTTCAAGGCACTTCGGTCATAATGCATGTTTGACCTGAAACTGGTTGAAATATCAAAAATCTTTTAGCCCGGAGATTCACTTCAGATGTCCCTTCAGCTCATCCTGAAAGGGTGCTTGGGGGGGGGGGGCATGTTTGGCAATGCCGTGGTGGGGAGCCTTTGGCCGCCGGCGGTGGTGATACCCCGGAGAGGAGGACGAGCCACGTGTCAAAACTGCAACGAGTCTGTGCTGCTACCCGACCTGGACTATTTTCAACGAAATTTTTTATTGTCAGACGTGCAAAGGCCAATGAGTGTGATCTTCTTTAAATACGGATCTTCAAGCAAAGATATTAGATAGAATAAGATCAGACAGCTAGCTCTTTTAGCGTGCACAGGTTTCGTACCGCCACGTAGCGGCGAATGCGCGGAAGTCATGAACAGTGGCGTATTTTACCAAGCCAAACAGGGAAAACATTGAATTTTGTTTACAGTTCACCTATCGCTATAGGCCTTAATTGACATCAGTTACTTTGTCATTTTTACTTCAATTACTGTGGGAAAACTCTGGCTATTTTTTTTTTTTTAGTCGCAGTAGCACTGTAACAAATCTGCATATTATGTCAAGCATTCTTTTCATGCTATGCACCATTGGCCCCTCCCCTGATCAGTGCGAGAAGTGCGGGCGATTTTTTTTAGAGATGCGAAGAAGGTAGTATCTCATACTATAGTATCTTTGCTTCAACTCACCGAGTGATATTAGAGACGTAGTTAATGAGTATGGACAGAACTTACCACTGACATTCTTCGTCCAGCATAATATCATGTACACAAATGCCATTAAATGCCAGTAACCCATTGTGCAGGCTTGTATTGTACTGGGTTGGTGCGATCGGTTCTGTATCTCACACTCTGTCTCATAAAAAAAAAATATATTTTTGAAAAATCATAAAATGAGGAAAGAAAAAGAGTGTTTCATATGCAATTACTTAATACTAATTGGATTTTACAATTTTAAAATTTCGATGTGGAATTAACACCTTGCGCTTTGTCACGAGCGGGTGGGCGGGGATCAGTAGTTACGAGAAGAGGGTTAGAATAAAGTTAACCCACGGGCCACGGGGTAAGGGAAAGCGTGCATGTTGTGAGTGGTGGGGGTCTGAATGAGGCGAGAGCGCTGTATTACTATCACTGCACACTAAGACGTCCTAGGGAGCGGACGCAGGAGAAAGCCCCAGAGGGCGAACATAAGGAGAGCAGTCGGAAGACTTGGGAGTAGTGTTTTTCCAGTGATGACTGGTGCCGGGGACGGGCCGAAGAGCCGCCTACGGTGAGCACAGGGGATAGGCCAGCATAGGGCCGGAGGCCACACATAGGCCAGGAAGGAAGCTGTCGGTGCAGGACAGTAGAGGCACATGAGTCGTGGCAGTCTGGCCACCGACAGGGACGTATATGTGATCGTGAATGTGCTATTGAAATGCTAATGTGCTATTGCCATGTTGAGGTGCTATTGAAATGCTAATGTGCTATTGCCATGTTGATGTCCTATTGGAATGCTAATGTGTTATGGCAATAGGAAGGGGCTATTGGGAGACTGCGGTGCCAGTGAAATGTTAATGTGCTATTAAGGCATGGAGAGGAGAAGCTGAGACCGAAGTGTCTTTAGAAAGTAACTACCGGGTTGTGGACCCGAGGAAGAGTGCATGTGGGAATAAGGCCGTTGGACGGCAGTAACTTCAATAATATAATGTATGTAATTGCACTTCGATCTTTATATTTATGTTTAATAAATGTGTGAGTCTGATGGGTTGTTCTGTTAAGTGTTATACTTGTTCGTTCGTGATTGTTGTCTTGTTATAAATATCGCATCTCCCAGTCTGGGACTTGTGACACGCTTCCAGGAAAATACATCATTGATAACGTCAAAACCTGGTACATGCAGGGTTTGTCATAATAATGAATATTAATGCCGCGAGGTACATTTGTCGTATGGATATGTATACTAAACGGGCATAACTACTCCTGGCTTCAGCGCTCTGTCTCTCTCTCTCTTTCTCTCTCTCTCTCTCTCTCTCTTTCCCTCTCTCTCTCTCTCTCTCTCTCTCTCTCTTTCTCTCTCTCTCTCTCTCTCTCTCTTCTCTCTCTCTCTCTCTCTCTCTCTCTCTCTCTCTCTCTCTCTCTCTCTCTCTCTCTCTCTCTCTCTCCCCGTAAAGCTGTACAGTGAAAACAATTGATTGGGTAAGAAATTGAAGGGGTCTAAGCGCCGTTTGACTGCTTGAGAGAAAAAAATGAAAAAAAAATCATTATTTTCAGTATAAAACTATCGAATTTAATAAACAATTGCAATACTGACATCAGGTCTTCATCATCTCCAGTCAAGTATTAAATTCCATTGGTTTATACTGAAATGATGCTTGTTTCTTTGTTGTTGGTTTTTTTTTTTTTTTTGCTTTTTTTTTCTCAAGAGGAGCCAGGGGCATTTAAACCCCTTCTATTTCTAAGGCCCTGAATTCACTTTTTGTTTTCTATTCCGCCTTGTTTGCATGCAAGCTGTGCGTAGCGATACACTTTCCCACTACGTCATCTCACTGTCGGGAGTAAGTCCATGCTTTCGCAAACTGGTCTCCCGTCGGCGTGATTTTTTTTTTCCGTACGAACTTTAGCAAATTCAGGAGCGGGGCAGCAACACACCCTCAACCACAAGACAGCTCCAACACATCCCAGGGATTTTCGGTGACGTTCAGAGACATATCAGGCACAGTCCAGAGATTGCAGCACCCATGGTAGTGTTCGATAGGACGAGAAATCCCTTAGCCGATGACCTGTGTTTGTGGGTGTTTCTGCCGCGGTCCTGAATTTGCTAAAGCGCACAAGGAAAAAAATCACGCCTCCCGACGCGATGTACTTTCGTGAATTGTTTTTGACCTAAAATCTTTACTGTTTGCAATCAAAGTCTACCCAAACACGGACAGATTAGGCAGACTTTTCGGTGGACACGTTGGTCTTCAGGCAAGGTACTCACTCCTCATGTTGAAGGTACCGGTGTAACAGGCCAAAATATACCCCCCGCCCAGAATATACCCGGGGTTAAACTGGCCTAGCCCAGAATATACCCCGGGGTATATTCTGGGCTAGGCCAGTTTATACCCCGGGGTTACTTTGGGCTAGGCCAGACTATACCCCCCCAGTCCAGATTATACCCCCTGCTTTTTCTTTAAAAACAAGTCAAGACCACAGTTTATTTCAGCCTGTTCTTCATCACTGTCATCATATATCATATTAAGACATACATGAACACATTCTTGACACCAACAAGTCATAATGCAATTTAGAGAAAATAATAATAACAGTTTATTTCAGCCTTAGTTTACTTTGGTGTGCATACATAGGCCTACATTCTCGACTCTGTAAATCATGATACATTTTAGAAGGAACAAACATGCCTTAAAATGCACTGATATACAAAAGAGTTGAGTATCCATTCAAACTGACTTGATTAGACTTCAGCATTAATTTCACTCGTGAGTGTTGATGATATTATTATTATTATTATTATTATTTTGATAGTTGGTTGGCCATGAGTAAAACATGCATTGTATTTTTTGTTACAATGATGTAGAGAGAAAAGGCCAGAAAAGAACACACAGAAAAAAATAATAATGATAATCCAACTGACAGATAGTGCAATTCCATCATCCAGCAGACATAAAACTAAATAGGCACTAAATGTTTGCGACTGATGAACTCCACCTGTCCAGATCCATTTGAAACGTTACAGAATGCTAACCAGTAATAATGATAACAATAAGAACACGAAATCATGTTATTTACTCTTGAAAATATAGAGATCAATATCAGAATCATCATCATCATCTTGGAAATTGCAAAGATATGAGAGGGAGTGTAAAAATGGCAGCGTATGCCTACAAATCATTCTAGAATTTATAAGCAGCAATGTATGTGTATCAACTATATATAAAAAACGTGTTAAATCTTTTGAAATATTCAAGTAAAACTGGACAGAAAGCTCTAGTGAAATACTAAATAGCCTTGACAGTTGTGTAGGCCGACAGAGTAAGCCCACTGAGACAAAAGTAGTGCATTGTAAAAGGTAATTAGATCTATAGCATGTTGAGGCAAAATTCAATGGATCATGGTACATTAACAGTATTTCTTGTTAGTGAGTATCATTCTTTGATAGGTTATTTGTAGAAAGATATACATTTCATGTACATTACAGTTTAAGACACTGGATTAGTTTGCAAGGCATTTGAAAGATTGAACCTATGTGTTATAACTTATAGTGAGTAAAGGAATGTCACTCGCGAGCGAAATGAAATAAAAATAAGAAAAGAAAAGACTTTGTCCGTCTTTACCTTCCTAAGCTTAACACGTCCCTTGCCAAGGGATTTAACAACTGTGTATTTGTACACAAAAAAATATTTAAAATGACTTCATTTTTATGAGTCCGTTAATTATTTCATCCATTGGGACTAGGCGTATGTCAGTGCCAAACAAACAGTACCGTGCAAATTTTACTCAATGGCAACCAACTACAAAAACAACTGCAACATGCCAACGAACGTGAGTGACACTAATCCAGTGCCTTAAACCATGAGCTACATAAAATGTATACATTTCTACAAATACGCTATCAAAGAATTTACTAACAAGACATGTTCATGCAACATGATCCATCGAATTTTTGCCATAACATACTATAATTACTTTCTGCAATGCACTGTTGTCTCAGTGGATTTAATCTGCCATTTTACATGACTATCAGAGCTACTTCGCTAAAGCGTTCAGTCCAGTTCTACTTGAATAGTTGAAAAGATTTAACATTTTTTTTTACATGTACTTGGTACATATATATTATTGCTGCTTGTAGATTCTAGAATGATGTGTAGGTCATTTTTATATTCCCTCTATCTTTTGTATTATTCCAAGATGATGGTGATTCTGATATTGATTATATTCTCTTTATTTTCAAGAGTAAATAAGATGATTTCGTTTTCTTATTGTTATTATTGTATATTACTGGTTAGCTTTCTGTAACGTTTCAAGTGGATCTGGACAGGTTAAATTCATTATGTGAAACAATTTTAGTATGTATTTAGTTTTGTGTGAAGTATTTAATGTCTGCTGGATGATGGAATTGCACCATCTGCCAGTTCAGTTGTTAAAATGTTGTTGTTGTTTTTTTCTCTATGTATTCTTTCCTGGCCTTTCTCTCTGCATCAGTGTAACTTTGTATGTAGATCTAATTGTTCCGACATATCAAGCACATTTCTGATTTTCAAAAATTAAAATAAGATTCAGATAACTTTACACTTATGAGTCTTATAATTAGTTCATACCTTGCCACTAAGTATATGTTAGTGGTGCCAAACAAAAAAATTACAATACATATGTTTAACTCATGGACAACTAATTATAAAAAAACCAGAACAATAATAATACCAACGGACACAAGTAAAATTAGTGTTAAAGTTTAATCATATCAGTTTCAATGGATTTTCAATCCTTTTGTATATCAATGCTTTTTAAGCATGTTTATGTCCTTTTAAATGTATCATAATTTACCCAAGTCAAAAATGTGTGCTTCAGTATGATATCTGATGACAGTGATAATGAACAATTCAAACTAAAGTTGAAATAAACTGTGGTCTTGACTTGTTTTTTAAAAAAAGTAGGGGGTATAATCTGGACTGGGGGGGGGGGGGTATAGTCTGGCCTAGCCCAAAGTAAACCCCGGGGTATAAACTGGCCTAGCCCAGAATATACCCCGGGGGATATTCTGGGCTAGGCTAGTTTAACCCCGGGTATAGTCTGGCGGGGGTATAATCTGGCCTGCTACACCGGGTTCGATTCCCGGTGCACGAATTTTTTTTTGGGGGGGGGGGGGGCTGGGGCAAATTCTGTCCCTGGTGCTACTATAGGTAGGATCGATCTCGTAGCCTTCTCGGATAAGGACGGAAAACTCGGAGGGCTCGTGTAAACGTTGCGAACGTTAAAGATATCTTGGTAGTTGAACGTCGAGAAGAGCAGGCGAACAAGATCGCTGCCAGGGCAAAATTCTAGAAAAAACTAATCCCTACCACAAAAACACACAGAAACAAGAACAAGGGAACAAAAAGAAAAAGAAAACAGAGGTGTAAATACCAAGGGCAGCGAAACTTCCTAAAACAAAGACCGAAACAGCAGACCGAAACAGCAGACCGAAACAGCAGACCGAAACAGCAGACCGAAACAGCAGACCGAAACAGCAGACCGAAACAGCAGACCGAAACAGCAGACCGAAACAGCAGACCGAAACAGCAGACCGAAACAGCAGGCCGAAACAGCAGGCCGAAACAGCAGACCGAAACAGCAGACCGAAACAGTAGACCGAAACAGCAGACCGAAACAGCAGACCGAAACAGCAGACCGAAACAGCAGACCGAAACAGCAGACCGAAACAGCAGACCCAAACAGCAGACCGAAACAGCAGACCGAAACAGCAGACTTTTGTTGGCCTATTCTGATGAGTTTTGATTCAGCGGCTCTTGGGCTTACCCTGACGATGCTAGACCTTTGCAACATCAACTCACAAAAATGTATAATAAATGGATGAATATTTTCTGCACGCAAAATATGGACCACGTTCATCGCGCAACCAATATTTGAATGTTGGGCAGAATGTTTTTAAAGTGTATTTTCATTGCACTTGCCAACCAAATGAAATCTTTTTGGACAATTGTTCTGACTAAATTTCAGAAATACGACAACTTTTGGATATCATTTAGACTTAAATCTCATAATGTGTTCCTGGCTTCTGAAAATATTCTAAATCTCGGTTAAAATCTCTAAAATCTAGTGCAGCCAAAGGAAAATCTATCCCTCTGCTAAGTGTGAACAGTCAATCTAACGCAGCATTAACGCACTATTTTTACGCCAATACTGCAAATTCAAAAGAAAACGTAGAAAAACATATGGCGCCATAAAATGACAATTTTTATTTTTATCTTTTGGGGGGGGGGGGGGGGGGGGGGGGAATTGTCAATATTGTTTAACTTCTTCGCTTAGGGTCAACCTAGTGCTGACATGCATTGATTTGTTTGCGCGATTGATTAAGAAATCTCCACGACAAAGGCTAGTCAAAGGTCTCGCCCTCTGCTTTGCGTGAAACCCACTCGTGTTCCTTTGGAAGCCGCATGTGTCAAAACTTTGCAGTGTCTGTTTGACAGCCAAATACAGACTGTTGTATCTGGAGGAGATCACATTGAAGGGCAATTTGCTTTATAATTATCTTGGCAAAGGGCGGGAGGAGTTCGTGGGGCGGGTATGAAGTTGGATGAAGCCAGGAAAATTATAAAGATTTCAGAAATTTAGCTCTCTCTACCCTAATCGAAGGCGAAACATTTTTTTTTTTTTTAACTTATTACTCGGAGTAGGGGTTGCCATTGGTAAAGAGCAGGCGAACAAGATCGCTGCCTGGGCAAAATTCTAAAATTCGCCCGACGGGCGAGTAAACTACCGAGAGAGAGGTGATAAAATGCAGATATTTTCACTAAGCAGCATTAATTTATCAGGTGGGAATGAAGAACGAAGTCATCAGAGACACTGTGGGGACTCTGCCATGTCTAGAACATACAGAAAAACAAAGGCTGAAGAGGTTTGGTCACCTCATGAGACTTCCAAGCGAACAGCTAGCAGATAGAGCTTATAAAATAAATTAGGCATGTATCCGGAGGAAGGGGGCGCCTCAGGAAAAGGTGGACAGAAGATGTCAAAGAAACTACTAAAAGAATCAACCTAACCATGGCAGACTCTACCCATTAGGCCCATGTCCCAAAGATGCATCTCCCCTTGAACGCTTAACGGCCCAGGACGTTAGAAAAAGAATTTTAAAATTTTTTTAAAAGAAAGAAAGAAGAGCTGAACCATTTAGCAAGTGTCATTTCTAAATGACACATTCATAATAGTTTCTAGAGCTTTTCAAACGCCAATGAACTGCTTTTGCAATACTGTGCTTTAATGGAGCAAAGATATATTGTCTGCGAGGGTTAACTTACACTTTTCAGAAACAGCTCAAATGGTCCATACCTCTGAGCTCTTGCTCCATAATACTTAGCAAACAAGGTTTTCCAAGGTCTTCCAGAATAGATCTTGCTCATGCCATTACAAAATATTAAAAATATGTGATTTTAAAAAAAAATAATTTTTTAGCTTTATTCCCTGTGAAGACTTATCGGGTTCACAATGTATTTGATAACTGCGCAATGCCAGAGAATACAGATATGCTGGGGGGACTGCGCTATCAAACACAAAGGAAATGTTCGATCCCTCCTAATCAGTAAATATACAATGCTATCATTACTTACAGAGCTATTGACACAGTGCAGATACCTTTGATCCCCAGTCAGATGGCTTAGTTTCATAATGATAAATTTGTCAGAGGATAGCTCGCCCTGCTTTTGAAAGCTTTTTTTTTTACTTTCTTTAATCAGCCAGACATGGACAGCGCTGGTAGAATGACAATAAAGCTGTTCGTAAAGGGTTTTCTATGAAGCATATGCGCTTGAATTTGGTAATTTTTACCGTTTGTGTAAATGTATATTTTAAGAGGTTCCCTGCGCTTGGCATTTACACCTTAAGCTAATTGTTTTTGTTTTTCGTGTTCTTGTTTCTGTGTGTTTTTTGTGATGGGGATTAGTTTTGTAGACTTTTGCCCGGGGTAGCGGCCTTCTTCGGCCTGCTCGACTTTCAACTGCCAAGGTACCTTTAACGTGCGCAACGTGCATATGGGCCTTCCGAGTTTTTCATTCTTATCCGAGAAGGCTAGGTGCTCGATCCTACCTACCATAGGATCAGGGACGGGAAAATGTGACCAAAAAAATCCCCAAAGTCCAATGTGCCTGCACTGACCGGGGATCGAACCCTGTACCTTCGGCATGAGGGGAGAGTACCTTGCCTCTAGAACAATATGTCTCCGTGGCGAATGGGGTGAACGGTGAATGTCTATGATAAGGGTGTGGTGTTTGAAAGCTTTAAGTGACATTTTGCGTAGATTATTGGATGTTTGTTTCTTTGGATGAATGATTTTGTATAATAATACAACAAGAAAAACATAAATTAAAGCCAAACTTCTTAAAACAGTATTGTAGCTGAAAAGTGTACATTCAATTACCCTCTTCTTCCGTCGTGTACGCTTTTCATACCTCAAGAGCCCCCCCCCCCCCATTCCCACCCTTTCCAAGCGCACGTATTTTACCAATGGCAACTAGGGCCATATTGACATCATTACGAGCCCGTGGGCAAAGGGATTGATATTGCCCATGATTTTCTTCCCTGTTTCAAAAACCAATGTAAATTTGCACTGTGCCCGTGTGTTAAGACGGCTCTGCCCTGAATCTGACGAAATTCCATAAAAATCACAGAAAAACTGTGGGGCTGCAGCGAGGCTTAAAGCAAAGTCAAAAACTGGCAAAAAGAAAAAGTTGTATGTAGCAAAGCCTCGCTTAAGAAATAACACCCAAACGATACGAGACTTTTTGTCTTCCTTTTTTCTTTGCGTTTTATCGTACTGTTTAGGTATTATTTCTTACGCGAGGTTTTGCTACATACAACCTTTTCTTTTTGCCAGTTTTTGACTCTGCTCGGAGTCTATCCACAGCTTGAAACCAAGTCTTACACGCCTTGTTGGATAATGGATTGTTAGCTGCGCAGCTCATGATTTTTTTGTCAAATGTGTATAGTTTACTATTTTAGCGATAAGAGCTATCATTTTAGCGATAAGACCACAGATATCTACATTGACAACAAAACATAATAAATTTTCGTATTTGGTGATCTCATGGCTTGAAATGTCACTGATTATGTAACAGTGTTTGTGATTCTCTTTATCGTGCATATTATGTTTCTTTTGTGGCACTTTCCAAAAACTCTAGTCAAACAGGGAAGTAAACAAAAAACAAAATAAGGACAGTTTTTACACTGGCAGGGCTAGCTTATATTTGCACAATCCGTGTGCCTTAAGTATGAGATACCTTCACTTTTAACTTCACAACTCTGACTGGGGTCTTTATTTCTCGAGGGCCTCAGCTTAATGCTTTTATAAGTGGCTTTATATAAAACTTTACAATCCCGGAGGTGCATACCGTATCTATAGCACAAGAGAGTCATCAAACAACGTACGCCTGGTAGGGATCGGAGGAAGAGTTGTGTGCTTACAATTAAAACGCAGACTTAATGAGAATGACACTGGTCGTGTGTTTCAAACTGAGCTCCACAGTGGTCTGGTCCACAACATCTGCTATTTTTACGGACAATGACGTATGAATAACTCGCTTTGCCTCTATAGCGATGAGGTAACGGAGCGGAACCGATGCTGTGGACAAGTATACAGAAGCAAAGAATGTTTTACTTTTTCATACGTCATTTTCCGTAAAAATAGCGGATCGGAGCTGATGCTGTGGACAAGACCACTAAGTGCCACGAAATCAGCAACGTCGATCAAATGAAGGACATAATCATTAATTTACAGGAAAATCAGGTAGATTTAATAAATTATAAATGGGTATTGAACGTAACAGTAACGCGTACTAATATTCACAGAATTAACTTACCAGCTATTTACGGACAATTGAAATGGTAGATAAAGGTAAAAGCCATGCACAACATCCAGCTACTGAAAATCTTTGAAAGTAAGCTAGAGAACTAGCAGTACCGAACATCAGTTAGGGACTAGGCCATGGAACGTTTAAGCTGGGCTTTCGTGTGTAAGGAGACAGAAACGGCAACGGAAACGTCAAAAATCCCCCAAGCAGTGAAATAGAAAGAATGCTTTCATGTGTACCGAAATGCCGTTGACATACAGACGGAAACGCTCTATCTTTCTACCACTTGATGGATTTTTGCAGTTTTTTCGTTACCGTGTCTGTATCCGTACACATGATTAAAACAAGCAAAGTGCACGCTGACAATGAAACAATGAATAATTAATAGTATATTCATAATTATACTTGCGTACCTGATAGTTTGCAGTCGGTGGAGGAAAACCTGGGCGGAACTAGGGTATCCCAGAAAAAGCTGTGGTCTTATTTGAGTTATCTGAAGTGCCAATCACAGCCGTCGACCCAACAGCTGCGAATAAAACAGAATTATTTTATTCCTGCAAGTTTTGCTGGCCTCAACTTTTAATCGGCCTCAATAGAGTAAATTTACATGGCATGAAGTGGTTCACGTCACAACAAATGGGTTGAGAGTCTTTAGCTTCTCTGTTGACTTTCTTGTTGTCTTGAAAATCAATTGTTTACCTGTGTCTGCCCGTTCGTCTGTCTGTCTGTCTGTGTCTTAATGGTATTGTTAAGGACATTTTCACTGTTTATTTAGTGTTTGTGATAAATTATGTAAATACTGAACATGCAAAATACTTTTACGGAACATGTTTATCAAGTATCGTGTGTATTTTTTCTTTAAATTCCTCTATTTGATTTACGCCTCGGATATTGACTTCGGAGTTCGACATGTCAGTGAAAACTGAAATAGGGAATGAAAATAATCTGCTCAGAAGGACAGAGTGATTTCTGATTTCCTCAGGTCAGTTTTTGTCAGAAACAGAATAATGATATCATTTGGTTAGCACCAGAATGACTCGTAATTCATTTTCCATTTATCTACCTTAGTTCTTATTTGTTCTATTTCCATTTTCTGAAAAAAAACTGGAGATCATTCAGTATGTAGAAGAGGTATACATAATAAATGCACACCTTGACATTTGTTTAAAACGCCCTGTGGCATCTATCAAGCTGTTTCACGGTCCCGATATATTTAACTCCTTATCATAACAATGAAAACAGCGAAACGTTTCACATCGAATTTCTCAGTTGCGCAAAAGTGAATACTTGTAGTGTACAAGTTCCAGATTTGGATTCTTGGAAACACAAACTTTTACGATTTCTTTAACTGTTTAATTTTCTTTTCATGCTGTGACAATTATTACCTGACGAAGGTTTTTTGACCGAAAGCTTGATTTGTCTTTCCTTTTGTGTGTGTGTGTGGGTTTTACTGTACGGGTTTTGTATTATAGCTTAGGCGAAGCTTTGCAACGTACCTTAATTTTTTACTTTGCTTCAAACCTTGTTGCACCACCCACAGATTTCATGTTAGTTTGGTGGGGGGTTTTTTTTTGTAATTTTGTGCCAGTATCCCGTAGTAGAGTGGCTACTTTCACAACCAACAGTAAGTCCACTTCTGTTATCTATATTGTATTTTAAGCGAGACTATAAGTGTGTGGATTGTTTACACTTATGCACCTTATCTTACAGTACAAGAACATGAAAAGGGCTGGTATCTATCATTCCACTTATTATCTCACATGTAGTTTTTCTATCTATTAAAATCGCAATCTCATATAATTATTATTGTTTTATTAAATCGGTTCAAATTTTGCAATCGCATTCTGTTTGTTTGTTTGTGTTTCTTTACGTGCTATGTAGATTATTTGCTCATTTTGTAAAGGAAGCCAAATGATATTAATAATGCTAGACTCCAAATTTCATTTTCAAGTTTATTAACAGCTCTGAAACTCGGTCGCTGCTTACGAAAATACTAGATCTAGGCCAATGCCTTTGCCTGCCACGGCTCTATAACTGAACGTTATTAATAACCAATTAAATTCTGTCACACATGTCTGACATGCGCATCACGTTAGGTGACATTGATCAGAATGTGCCTCCACGCGAACCACACGCTTAAGTGTGAAAGGGCCATTGAAAAGGTCCGCACGTTTCGTGACGTCCAGAATAATGCACCTTTGCTCCAGAATTCTATGAGGACAGTTGTTTTGCATTTTATGAAAGTGGATTTGATTATGTTCAGGGCGTACGACGTGCCTTTCCTCTTTATTCATCTCAAATGTACAAATCAAAGGCTGGCAAAATCTATATCTATATCTCCGCAACTTTATGTGATCGATGTTTGTGAAAGTCTTTTAAAAAAGATATAAAAGACGCTGTTGGGCGTATACAACAGTCAACGGAGACGCCAAGAAATGTATCATAAATGCTAAGTGCCCCAAGCTGGCTAGTTTTGATTATATAGCTGAGAATGTCACATACATTATGTCTTAAAATTTTATTGAAAAGTTTTCGAGTACTTGTCACACCCAGTGAACCTCTGGAGTTGTCGTCAACATTGACACTCCAAATGAAACCAGCGAAGCCCGAGGTTTGGGATATAAGCTTTTTTCACAACTTTCTCTCCAGAAGCAAAAAGTAAAAGGCCTAATTTAAGATTACAATAATGTTTCTGTACATAAAAAAATCTTAATTCTAGAATCCTGATTTTTCTGCCGTGAGCTAATCGCGTCACATACTTTCGAGGTCTTAGAATATAAGAAGATTTTAAAAAAGGAATCGTTGAAAATATGAAGTTACGGCGGTGTTCGCCGAGATTGTGGAAATAAGCAATTTATTGTCCTTTAGCAAACACTGCCTTATAAATAAATTCTGCTACAGCAACGGATGGATTTCATAGGCTTTACTGTAATCCCCCTGCTGGCGTTATTTCTAACACAACTCCAGTCTTATATGGTACCCGTTCTCTTTGCGTGTTATATTATGCAAGAGAGGAAAGGAATAGAAATTGAGAGGTACGACAAGAAGATGTGAAATGGGAGGGAAAGATTGAAGGAAGATTGAAAGATATACTGAGAGATCGACCAGCTGATATCGAATCTGGTTGAATTCGCAGGGGGGATCCAATGAACAATCGGCAAATACAGCCCTATAGTGCATGTAATTATGATGCATTTAATACATACTGTACTCTGCCAGTTTCTGTTAAATTTACTTATTTTGCTGCCCTTTATTTTATCGTTCTAAATTTGGTTAGATTTACTATATTTTGTTGCTCATGTATTTTATCTTTCTAAGCTATCAAAATGTTCAAAAAATTAAAGTCACGGGCTACTTTCGAGAATCACGACACAATGAAAGTACAGTTTCTGTCATCGTTGTTGAAAATACCAAAAAAAGAATAATGTTAAACACCATACTTCTATAGCACTGTTGTTATTACAAATGTCTCGTCTTGTCTTTTCCCTATTCAATCGTGATTTCCAGTTTCAGTATTCAATTTACTCATTATTTTCTCACACAACAGTTTGATCCTCGAATGGCCAACATTATTACTGCAGTTCAGAGTGTTAAGTTTACTTTACCATAAAATTGGTTTATAAACACCGTTATAATGTATGTCAACTAAATGAAGTGTAAACCAATGATGACCTCGGTGTGGCCGGGGCTCTAGAAGACGTCAGGAAGTTAAAGGCCGAAACGTCTAATGAAAGAATCTACCCTTTCTCTGAAGATCGTCATCTGTCTCGCTCCACTTGAGGAGTTTCTTACCACTCAACTCAGTAGAGTGTATTCCTATATTTCAACTAAGTAAAAGTCAATGCCAATTAAATCTCAACTACATGCGGTGTATGCTAATTATATTTCAACTAAATAAAGTGTACGCCAATTATGTTTCAACTAAATAAAGTGTATGCGAATCATATTTCAACTAAATGAAGTGTATCCCAATTACATTTCAGCAATATTAAATCAAGTGCACTTTTAGGTAATTAAAAATTAAGTTAAATCAAATGTTCAAAATCTTTTAAAATAGACATATTTAGAGAGGATTAAATATTTAATTTTTTATGTGATAATTAACTGATATTAGACGTGTTAGATGGGGTGAGTGATTAAGTTTGTGTTTAGTACGTAATTTTGAAAGGAGAAAAGCGTTGAAATGGTTTGTTTGTAAGGGACGGGGAGGATTTTTTCATTTGCATATGCAAATATTCAAAATCCGCGCTGTAATAACTCCATACTTATTTATCCCTACTATCCCAGCAATTCAATACCAATAATTATCATTATTATTACAATTAATAATAATATGGTGATACTGATAATAATAATATAACAATATATGATGAAATGCGTAAATAAATAAAAATTAACAAATGAATAAACAGACATCTGATCAGCCTCAGAGTGAATGTCGCAAAGATGTACGCACGGGGCAATTTGTTTAGTGAAGACAAGCGTCCCCGAAAATTGTGTTACTAATAATTATTCAGTATCGCGACGGGTAAATGAGAAATAGGAATAACAACATTTAGGAAATAGTCTTGATCAGTGCACCTCCTGTAGTATCCCACAAGGTATGGACAAGTCTCCAATTTATGTTTTAAGGTTCATATTAATTCTTAATTTGCTCTTCATTTATTCTCTTACCATAAATATTTGACTTGATAATGATGACGATGATGGTGAAGCTTTTGTTTTCTAACCAAATGAATTAATTAATTTTTTAATGATAGTACTCACGTGATTATTTCTTTAGTGTTGGGTGATGAAACGATGCCGATTTGACCACCAAAAGACTACTCGAAATTGTCATCTACACATTTCACCACGTCAAAGTAAAGTTTCCAGCCACGCGCAATATAAAATTTATTCCGTGTTCCTTGTTTCTTTTATTAAAGAATTTCAGGCTTTAAAATTCCTCGCTAGGGTATGTATGTTGTTATCTGGTGTCACATCTCAGAACTGAAAGGATTTTGAGTCCCGTGAAGCACAAGGAGGCGTTTTTGTATCACAGTGGGTATATGTGAATACAAAACATAAACACGAGTTGTCCAATCAAACAGGATCGAATAAATGTGAATCGTACAATCTAGGTAGGCAATAATAACAAGTATGATTACTTTCGAATGTCATTCTATAATCTCTCCAGCCAAGCATTTTCGTAGGGCACTTTAATTGGATATAATATAGCAGTTACTGTAAACATGTTTTATGCAAAATTGTAGTTTTTGATGTCCATCCTCATTGTTTCTTTCAAATGTTTGAAAATATTTGGAAAAATTATGGTAACTCAGACAAAAGTCAATTCTGCAGTCAGGAATTTAGGAACCTTTAATAACATCGTGAAGCGTCTTGGACAAAATCTTCATTGACAACGACTTGTATAAAATACATTTGAGCCAATGCTTGGTTCTTATTCTTAAAATGCTTGGGCGACTTGTCAGTGACGTAATATGGTGCTAAATTTTAAATTAAATGGTCACTAGAGTCCGTGTCATCTTAACTCTTAAAACATTACAGTAAATGGTCATAGATTCCAGTGACTTATATCTTCGACAGAGCTGTTCAGTTTTAGATTATACGTTGTTTTGTTGTTGTTGTTGTTGTTTGGGGGTTTTTTTTTTTTGGTCTCTTGAATAGATATTCCATTTCGATACCGAGTTGTATAAACTGATACCTGAATCCAGTAGTTACTTCGTCTAGTCAACAAACCAGGCCTCCTCTCTACGGATTATGCCTCGGTTGGTGAAAGGGCACTGATCCAGCGATACGACTGGTAGCAGTGGGGTAAGATCCCTGGGGTGGGGGGGGGGGAGGAGGGGGATTCACGCCATTCAACGAACTATTGTGTCAATAGAGTTTGCCATTAGAGTGTGAAGGAGAGAAAAGGACGGTACCGCTGTTTCTTTCACGCGACAGAAGAACGAGGCGTGAAAAAGTATAACATTCTATGCCAGGCTGAGGTGCAAAACATGGCCAAAGAGGCTCGACAGTGTTGTTACATTACTCGTAGCAAATAGTCTTAGATTGGGACAAGTGGCTCGCAGACAATTGCGTCGTATGTCTCTCACACAAGCCTTTGTTACAACCAAACTGTCTGGACTCGTGTCCTAGCCTTGCATGTATCATTAGTACCCTATTTTGAACGATCTCAAAAGCAGCGCTTGTTGAGCCTGAGAACAATAAAGAATCTGGTTTTCACGGTTTCATTTAGAAATGAAGCCACAAATGAATAACCCATTAAATTTGTTTAACAAAAACCAGTGGCTGATCTAGTATGGAACTAATGAAACTTAACGTCAGGGCCCTTAATCCCGGAGAGGCCCTGAAAAAACTTTCTTTAATGAGTGAATTTTGGATGTTGCCCCATTGTTGCTGGTTGTGAAGGGGCCCCATGATAGTTCAAGCTTCAAGGTTCCAAAACTGTAGGTCAGCCACTGATGAAAACACATCCAGCTATGCTATGGAAATGCAGCCCGTAGGCTTGACGTGAAATTTGCACATAGGAATGGCATCGTTCCTACGTAGATCTACTTGTCATGGCACTGAGCCGAAGTCGGTCTGATGTTGGGAACCCGCCCCTATGGTTATTCCACCAACCTAACTGCAATCGTATACAAATGTCCGTTGGATTGATGTAGGGATGCCGGTGTCACAAAGTATTTGGTCCCCCGCAGAGGACGTTCCCCCGGAACAAACACTTCATAGTAAAAGGTCACCCGGAATAAATACTTCATAGTGAAAGTTCGACTCTGTATTTTGCCACAATTGAAGATTTTCGATTATTTTAACTTTTAATCTTGAAAACCTAATGAACTGCTACTAAATACACCCTCGAATCTTGTTTCTGCACCATAAACGATTTTGGGCCATTTTTTGAAAATGGCATTTTTTGGGGAGTGGCGTTATACTTCGTCCGGGGGAAGGTTGACTATGAAGTAAACGTTCCAGGGCACCAAATACTTCATAGTACTTTATCCCCCCGGACCAGATACTGTGAAGTAAACCTTTTACTTCATAGTAAACATCCCCCCAAGAATAGATACTTCAATACTGATAAAAGATTAAAACCAAACTTAGAGAGAAATAAGACCAATCAGAATGACATACAAAAATCATTTCAATAAAATTGCTGACAGCATAGGCAAGACAACAATAATGACAACAACAACAGCAACAACAATACTAACATATTACGTATCTAACATGAATAGTTCTTTATTCACGGATTTGACACAATACATCAATTGTTCACCGTTCTCCTTTTGTGGCTGTGGAAGTTGGCATGCTGCTTCTTAAGCTTGGTTTTCCTTGTACTTTACACACGCATGGTCGCCAGGAATATGGGAGCCGTTTGTTGTTTCATCACTCACAGCGAAACAAATCAAGATAAGAAATTTACCATTCCATTTTCAATTTTCCATCTTTTTGTTTTGTTTTGTTGTTGTTGTTGTTGTTTTGTTTTCGTGGAGAAGGTCTTGACCGAAATATTGATTTGTCTTCCCTTTTTCTTTCCGTTCCCTTTTTGTCTAGCTTCCACATTATTTCTTACGCGAGACTTTGCTTCATACAACTATTTCTTTCGGTCACATTTTGACTGCGTTTTCTTATTAGCACATGTGAAAGCCAGCACAAATTTTAGACTTCCTGCTGCGCCAATTTTTTAAAAATTTTTTTGCACACCAACGGAACGTTGATCGGTGTAAAACAGGGCAAGCAGTAACAATTTAACAATAAGGATAGGAACACGCTGGCACGGACAGACAGGGACAGTCACTTACTGTCCCACAGGGACGGACAGGCACCTGAAAATGTGGTCACTTTAAAAACAGACAGCAAGAGACAGCAACATTGTCAAAAATGGCGCTGACAAAGAAGAAGAAATACACGTTCAAGAGTTTCTCATCGAAGATATGCAGTCCATCCTATTAATAAAAAACGCTTTTTGTAAGGGGAATATCATCATCTCTTCCCACAGCTTGTGAATGATGAGGAAAGGTTCATTGTATGTTTTCGAATCCAGCCTTCAACATTCAGAAATCTGTTTTCAAGCGTTTGAAAGCCAATAAACTGAACCTGCCTGAGACAGGACAAGTTCCTAACACCAATATAGAATTACCCTATCTGTTTGTAGAAGACGAAGCTATTCCACTTATGAGAAACTTGATGAAATCATTTCCTAGACGCAATTTAAATGACGGAAAGAGAATATACAATTATCGACATTCACGTGCTCGCCGACAAGTTGAGTGCACATTTGGTGTGACTTCCAGTATGTGGCGCATTTTACGAAAGCCAATAGAAGTGAAGTAACAGAAGAGTTTGCCTGTGACATTGTTAAGACCATTTGTGCTTTACACAACTTTATTCACTTGAAAGAGCCTGAAAGACTAAGTCTGATGAGTGAAGTCTTCGACTTATCTACAGACACAACTGGGGATTGCTCCGCCAATGATATAAGAAGACCAACGCGAGACGCTATTGCAGTGAGGATGGCTCTTACAGAATATTTCACTTCACCATCGGGGAGTGTTGCGTCTCAATATGAAATGACATAAAAGAATAAGTACGGTACATTTTAAAATGACATTTCATAAACATTAGTAAACTGTTTTCCTTGCTGAAAAAGGACAGGGTCTGCAATCCATGACACAGCATCTAATATTGAGACACAGTAGTGCAACGGGTAGATATCCATCTTTGTATCTTTGAAAACTTACCATCCGATCCCAGTTCAAGGCCTATGGCTTCTCACTGCATCAATATATTTCACGATTAGCGTGATTTTTTGTCGCTCTTGTCATAAATTGCTGGCCTTTCTTGCATCGCAATGATCAGTTTCTCTTCGTCCTTCCTGACAACTTCTATCTATAGCCTACTATATATATTTGTGGACGAGATTTTGCGTTGCAAAAGGCTTCTGAACCACTCAACACTCAGACTTCAAATTTTATATGGTGCATCAGAATGGATGTAAGGGTGCACCGTTTTTAACAGAAGTCTCAAATCGGTGTAGTTTTTTTTTTATTGGAAATTTATTGTTTCCCCAATTTTCACTAGGCTCATTGACATGCTGTAGGTTTTTATGACATCATCACTTCCTGAAAATTTTCGGCGCGCACCACTGCACACTGTGTACTGTCCTATCGCTGAGTTTTGGGGAAGACCCTACGCACCTCCGCTTTTGTTCTTATTCCTTTCGGTCTGAAGTGGTGTCCTTTGTTGCTGCATCTATCTTATAAGCTATCAATGCAGCATTAATGCCTTTCTTAGTTCACGGGCGTCTTAAGTTTTACAACAGAAAAAAAAAACTACACAAACCTGTTCGTCGAACGGTTACTCAGCTAGTAAATATATAGGAACGATCACTGGGAACGATAATTGAATCGTATTTTTAACTCCCTTGAAACAGAGAAACATAACTCGCACCATTCGAGTTTGGCAGTGGCTACGTTTACGGCAGATTACGCTCATATCCCAATAGTAAAAAACAAAGAAAGAAAGCCCTGCTGTACGAACGGGAGTAAAGCTGAACAAAGAAAAATGGTGAGTTGTATTCACCGGCTGCCGTAGCCGTAGCCACTGCCTTCGAGTTTTCCTAGCCGTCGCTGTCCTTGTTCAGCATAACCGGGTTGATGTTTTTTTTAAGAAATCACGAGTGGTGTTGGCGTGCACGATTTTTGAAGTGTTGGTGTGACAGCAACTGGCTGTCCCTGTCCGTGTCACCGTGTTTCTACCCTAACCAGATGTTATCATGTCCTATTTCGAGAAAAATACCTTCCATGCAAAAAATTACACATTTGTGAAGGAAGTCTCGCTGGGTCTCATGAACGCGTTATATAATATAAGATTCGAAAGGAAGGGGATTTTTTTCATTTTGGGGGGGGGGGGGTGAGATAAGATAAATCTCTAAGTTTTCTTACCTCAACAAAGAAATGTGTTCCAGCTATTCCTGGATACAGAAAAACGCCCTTTCTTGGACAAGTAGTTTCTGTTTGCTTTACGTATTTTATCAGTTTTATATTGTATATCTTTTATAGCACTTCTGTTGGAATATGCCATTCACGTCTCCAAAATTGTGATGATCATGTAGATCGGCATGCCATCCGCACCCACCCGCCTATCCACCCCCCGACGGCCATTGTGTACAAGCACATGTTATTAAATTTGGACAAGGGTATGTTCGGTGTCAGCCGGTGCAAACCAACCAATTGGTGCGTTTTGACTCTTGGATTTTTGGGTTTAACGGCACGTCGGCACGGCAACAGCCATATTGCGTCTTTCAAGTTGTTGGTTGGGGGGGGGGGGGGGGGGCCTTACTTTACCTTGATTCTCGGAGCTTTTTCAAAATTTTACAAATAAAAATCTAATGGAAAAAAAGACCCGTATAAAATTGGGGGCGGGGGGCTGTTGGGGAGGGAGGGGGGAGCTGTGGTTATAAGTCCGTAGACACCCAACGAGTTTTGCGCTAAGGGCGAGTAAGTATACGTAGCTATCCCTAACCCCGTCCTTATCCTCAACCCTAAATCTTATCCAATCCTAACCCTGCCTCTTTCCCATTAAACCCAACAAACAAAAAAATAAACAGGAAGAAAACATAAAGAACATCAGAAAGGATATAATTCATTAAGGCTACTGTTAGGAGGATTTCGGGAGGAGCTCTCTAGCTCTGGGGTCACAAAAGGCTTTAAAATACGTACCCCTAGCGCGAAAAAAAACTTAGGGGACCTAGGTGTTTGTAACAACATCCTTGTTTTTTTTTATATAACGTACAAAACTAGTGGCCACGAGTTGACTGACACAGGTGGCGCGTGCCTGCGTTTTAAGTGGGACAAAGTTTACTTTTATTGAAGTGTCTGGCGATTTAATCTTTATTTCATGATGGTGGAATGCAATGGCTTTTCATGTCATTTTTCCCTGGGCTTTTATCCGACTTCGGCCCATTTTAAAGGGGTCTTTATCTTATCTGAAGACTGACAGTGTAGTCTCGTATTCAATTTATCACCCGTACGTGTGTCGAGCAAATTCAAGGCCTTTTCAGCAAGGGCCTCCTTAGGTTTAATTTCGAAACGACATGGATATTATCAATTTTGGACACTGTCAAACTCTGAAAATGGTTAGATCTTTAATGGTCTGTCAAAATCTGAAAATGGTTAGACCTTTAATGGTCTGTCAAATTCTGAAAATGGTCAGACCTTTAATGGTCTGTTAAATTCTGAAAATGGTTAGACCGTTAATGGTCTTCTTCCGTGTCTATAAGTATTGCTGAAATCACTCTTTGAATAACCACAACAGGAATTCCAGATGCCTATATAGGAATAATAATTTTGAATCTGTCCGAACTCTCCACTAGAATTGCAGAGTTCTATATATATATATATAACTCTTTGCTCATATTACCACAAAGTTTCAATAGAGAGCACTGAATTTTAAATCGCTTTCATCTTATTTCAAAACTTCTTAAATTAGTGATTTTAAATAAAATTATACCTACTGTTTACAGTTACTCTAGGCTTTTGTAACATGCAGCAATCTATAGGTATGTTTCCAAATTGCCAACTTATATGGAATCATCAAAATCATCATCAGTTGCCCTGTCTGGAACAGACATTGGCGATCATGGCTCTCCACTCGTATGTGTCATCAGCCAACCTCAAGAAGAGCTGTTGTTGTGACGTTCGTATGTTGTCCATGAATTTAAGACTTTCATTAAAAGTTTTCTCTGTCTACCCCTGCTAGATATTCGAGGCTCCTGGGGCGACAGGTGTGTCCTAGAAATTTCACTTGCTTCTGTCTTATTGTTTTAAGTAATGATCTTTTCAGATTAGAGTCTCTCAATACTGACTCATTTGATTTTTATTATCCGTTTATTATCCTTTTTCTTTTTGCTTATTTGTTTGTTTTTAAGTCCACTGTTTTCACTAAAGACTGTACTTGACTTCTTCGCTAGAAACGTCCTTGCCGAGTAGCTTCCTCAATGCTGCTGAAGGCAAATTAACACGCCTGAGACCTGACTTACACTACCTCGTGATGTGTCATGGTAGGTTTTTGCCAAAGTTTCGGAGTTTGAATAGGAGTTCATGATAAAATAGTTTGAGTTGTTGACTCATTCTATGTCAGTTGACATAATACCTTGAATTGAAAGACAGATAGACAAGAGGGACAGGCGGGCAGAGAAACAAATAGATAGATAGACAGACAGACCGTGGCCTTCGTAATCAAATGGCCTGACACAAGGGAGCATAGCAAGGCTGTGACGTCACGATATGGGGCGGCCTACGGGAGGCTGGCGCGAGATTGAAATGTGCATTGTGCATTAGTCAGCAGACACAATAGCTGCCGGCATGTAGTGTTGTCATGTGTTATAGAAAATTGTATTTGTTTATTACTGCTTTGCTTGTGGATAGAGTGCATTTTTTGGATATCTGACCTTTATTCATATTCCCATTGTTGTTAAATGTAAACTATGCCACGAAAGTGCTGTGTGCCCAATTGCAAGGGCAACTACTATAAGACCGTGAAGACATCAGTGTTTACTTTTCCAAAAGACTCGGGGACACGTAGCCTGTGGATTAGCAAGATTCCAAGGGCCGATTTCCGGCCTACGGATGAATCTGTGGTTTGTGCAAAACATTTTAGTCCACAATTCATCATCACGGAGGACTCAGTGACCAGGCCAGATGGCAGTATACTAACAGTTGCAAGACTAAGACCTATGTTAACTGATGATGCTTATCCCTCTATATTCCAAAACTGCCCGTCGTACTTGACAGAAACACCACCAGCTAAAAGGAAAAGACCAGAAGAAAGGCAGTTGGAGAAACGCGATGAATGTGCGTTCAATGATTGGATGGAAGCTGATAAAGTCACAGATTTTCGGATTTTAGCAAAAAATTGCATTTACACCTTAACAATACATCATGGCTACACAGGCTGCAAAACAACACAGAACAGTCTACATACTGGAGTTTTTATCACATAAAGATTCTGACAACTTCACAAAGCCTGTCCTGACTAGTGCTGTACGAGTTTTCACAGATATGCATGTGGAAGTTTACACCGACAGTTCTGGTAATAACATTAATAAACATTTTAAAAACCTATAAAGAACAAAAACACTGGTAAAGGAAAAGGAAAAATAAACCTTCGTCTCTCCCCCCCCTCCCCCCCCCCCCTCTTTCTCTCAGTAAGCGAAGTAGCGATTAACCAAATTAAAGGAAAAAAAAACAAAGGCAGTTAAACCAGAAACAGAGACACTTAATCGGATTTTTGTACGACTTTGGGCCTTCTTAGCTCGACCGTATTGTCCAAAAATAGCGCCATTTGCCAATGGTATTTGATTTCTGGCATTTCCGTTTACATCAAAGAGCCACAGATGTGTTCCAGGGGTCAATTAGAGAGGGAAGGTGCCGTTTCGGTTGCATGCTTACTGCCCCCTTATGACCCTGCAATCTCTTCTGAGAATCAAAGGAGGGCTTGACCTCATGACCTGTCTTAATTAAAACTGATTTTGCCAGCCGAAACACTTCTCAGCATAACGTACAACTTTACTTCACTTGGATAATGGTAGTGTTAGCGAATAATGATACCGCAATACAATAATTATCGTGTTTAAATCTGTAAGAGTTTGGTGCTCGCACCAGCTAATTTCGACAATCAGGCTTGCAGTTCCGTATGTATCTGTTTTGTTGGCGCTACTGGTTGATGCCTTAGTCAGTGGAAAGTTAAGCCTTATCTCTGAAATAATGGTAATAGTCTTGAAGTATAGGATATTAACCCCAGACACCGCACTCATTCACACTCTGTAATGCTGATTAACCTACTAGTATTGTCCTCAGATCTTTCTGTCAACTCTTTCATTTTCAATCGGTACATAATAAAAATTAATTGCTTTGAAGTGATATTTATTAAAAAGATAAATTTTTGCTTGTCTACATTCATAAAATCAGTATATGAATTCTTACCAGTACGAGTACCAGACAGTTCTCTGAAATGGCTGTTTGGCCAGAACTCTCCTCCAACACTGACATTGTGGTCACAGTTTGACACTCTTTTATCTCATTTTTGTGGTCATAATGTAAATAATACAACGGATATCAAGGACCAATAGCAGGTCTTTATTGACGGTCTGTACAACTTGACCACTGATGAGAGAATGGAAGGCAGTGATGACGAGAAGGGGTCGCAAGTAAAGGAGAGAATGTTGTTCATACTGGAACAGTTGAAATTATTTTTCTCTTCTGTGAAGAGATATTCCTGTGAGATGCTGTTGCAAGCTTTTCAGATATTTTCATCTGCCCCTCAAACCTATTTATTACTTAGAGACACTTTCTTGACACTACCACATCCTTCATACCTAAAAAGGCCTTTGTGTAAATCAGAGACAAGTTTTGTTAAAGCTGGCAATGGCACGGATTCAGTCTCTAGGCATGTGTGATGGGGAGTGTGAAGCATGTGGTCAGGATTATTGTCAACTAGTTATGAAATATTGTAAACCTGCAGTGAACATTTTCCTGAACAACTACATGTATTCAAAACATTTCTCGGACAAAGCTTCTTCAGGGAATAATGCCAGAAAACTGAAGACATACACCAAAAGGATCTAAATTCCAAACATCTTTTTTTGCGGACGATTTTGCTTACGTTTACAAAGGTACGTATCGCTCTTATGATTATTATTTGCTATTAATACTGGCTACTAATGTTACATGCAGGCCACTCTTATATTGCACTTTCCTAGACTAGCTGTTCTAATAGTAATGTTAATGTTGTGTCCACTAACCTAGTTCTGGCGGTGCTTTTTATGTTACATGCATTAACATTAAATATGGGAAATATTAAATAGGGAAAAAACCCACAAAAATTGTGGATGTTAACGTACGGATGTTTGGTTTGAATCACACTCGACTGTTTTAGTAACAGGAAACCAGTTTCACGATAACAAACACTGATCTTGCCAATAGTCAGGCTTACTCTTTGGCTATTAGTTGGTCAGACTAAACTTAGCCCAACGTTAATAAGTGCTTTAGACGTGCGACAGATAATGGAAATTAAAAAAAAAGAGAATCCATAATATTTAACACACCGGCGAGATAGGTACCGGCGTGATACCAATGCTTTTGTTTCTTCGCGTGCGATAGACATTAGGGTCGCTACTCGCTCGCCGACCGCCCCATAGTGTGACGTCACGCCAGGAGTGTGTCGGGCCATGTTATCACGAGGGCCATGGACAGACGGAGATGAACAGACAAATGACAAACAGATAGACAAACGAACCGGCAGATGGATGGATGGATGGATGGATGGGTGGGTGGGTGGGTGGATGGATGGATGGATGGATGGATGGATAGAAGAGAGACAAAAAGACAGACAGACAGACAGACAGACAGACAGACAGACAGACAGACAGATAGATAGATAGATAGATAGATAGATAGATAGATAGATAGATAGATAGATAGATAGATACGCATTAAAACAAACAGAAAGATTCAGATGGTCCACAATTCGCCACAACAAGACACCCTCCCAAATAACCAGATGTGTGCCATATTTCACTAATGTTCCTTACCGTATCACTTCGCGTATGCCTGTTATTGAGTTTACTGAGTCACAATATACGATTATGTAATCTATTATATATTTCAGTAACTTGCAACCTTTGGCATGACTCACTGACCAAAATATACACTCTTCAGGCCTTAAATTTGGCAGGAAGGTGGCAACTGAGATAAGGAAGATGATGGCTATAATTAAAAGTTGTTAACTTCAAGCATGTATTTTTTAAAAATAACAATGTTTATTGCTATGTAACATCCGAATATTTGCATGTTTGTTTCGTAATATTATAGTACCGTGCATGTCATAAAAAGTAACCGCATCAAGCGTTCAGTTTGGTGTGTAGTGTTCTGGTGCGCATGAGTTCTGAAGCAAGACTGCAGTTTATTACTTTTATTATACTAGAGAGAGAGAGAGATGGGGGGGGGGGGGGGGGGGGGGATCACATGATTGTTTATTCTGGGCAATGCCCGGTACGTCATCTAGTGATGAATAAGACGTGTATGCCATGTATGTGCTCTTAAACGCTCTGTGAGAGAAAATTTCTCTTGTGGGATAACAAAGTGATTCTTATCTCATCTTGTCTTATCTACCTCTGCGTTTAATTTCACCTGATCTATAGACCAGTTTGCGAAGATGTGTTGCCAGTCTACTGTCTGTTCCAGACTGATTGTCTACGGCCACACCATCCCTTAATCCTCTTGATCCCGAACATATAAACGACTTTGTCCAGTAATTGTGAATTTTGCAAAAATGGCCAAACGAACTATAAAGTTTTATCTCTAAAATGTCTTTATGGGATTACTTCGGTATGCAGTGAGAGACTTCCTTGTGACAAAAACTAGATTTCTTGTACGGGTTAGTTTCTCCATATTTCGCCTTAGGCCGGCGCACACAAGCCGATTTTGATTGGCCGACTAGGTAGTTGATGGGACAAAATAAAGACATTATAGTTTCAATGAGGACTAGTTGGGTCGAATTGGAAACTCAGTGTCGTGACGTCAAAATCCAAATAGTCGGACGATCAACACGGGCTAATGCGCCTTAAGCTTCATCACTTGAAAACTGTCAGTGTCCGTTCCTACCGAAGAATTCCCTAGCTTTTTTATTGTTAAAATAATTAAAATGCGTTCGTTATAAATAACCTACCAGGTGACATGTTTGAAGTAGGGGTGTGACAGCGGATACCGGAGAGTTAAAGCCAATCCTTGTTTTTCTTTTTCTTCCGGGGAGGGAGGACATTGGAACGCATGAGGTCAATTAGCCGGAAGTGCTGTTTACATAAGTATTCTTAGCGTAACGAGAGAGCCATGCGCTCCATATCATTTTAGGGGCCATGCATAGAGTATCTACGGTCGAATCTGGCATTTTCTCAACCCCCCCCCCCTTTCCTCGCATGTAAGCTTTTCATACGATTGGAGACATCCCCCATCCTCCCTTGTGTGAGTGAATGTAATTTTAAAAACTCGCGCTATTTTTAACAAGATCTAGGCCCGCTCATATGGTTTGAATTTGTACGAAATATTACGTGTGCCTTCCTTTCGGCCTGTCATTGGTTCTTTTTTTATTGTTGTTGTTTTGGAGACTTGAAAAAGTGAGGAAGTATTTTATGCGTTTGCATTGTGTCGCTAACTAATCCTTCCCCCCCCCCCCACCCCCACCCCATCCCTGATTTTTACGAACACATGAGTCCATGACATCTTCAGTTCCCGAAAAGTTCTAGGTGCTCACCACTGCACACTGTGTACTGTCCCATCTATCTTTTCATCCCTTAGTTTCTGTGGATGACCCTACGCATCTCGGCATCAGTGTTTTTTGGTGCTGATTCCTTTCGGTCTGTAGTGATGTCCTTTGTTTGGTTTGTTGTTTGTTTGTTTTTTTACCTTTCGAAGAATGGGGCAGTTACTAGTAACCCATAAAATTCTGTAGAATTTTGTTTTTTTCAACCAGAGGTTACCCGGGATAAACCGCTGTTCCCATCTTTCTCTCTACCTCTGTCCGATCAAAACAATAACATTTCCCATTACAAGCTGCAGTCTTGCTTCAGACCTCATACGCGGCTCATACAACAACTGAACACTTGTGTCCATGAAAAGGCCCCGATGTTTTTAAAATGTAAGTTGCGTTTTGCCTGAACCATCTAAGTGTGTCATTACACGTAGATGTTGCCTATAATCGCTTTATGGCCTTTATGCAGAATCCAGCATATTTTTTGTTGGGTATTTTTTACATTGATTACCATAATTAAAAGGTGTACGCATGCTCACCCCCCCCCCCCATATTTCCCCCTCGAATATGTGCTTTTCACACTCTGGTTCCAACCCCCGCCCCACCTTTCCCAGACTAGGTATTTTACGGATGGCCCCCAGATGTCCGTTTTGCATCCTTTAACCCTCTTTCTTTGGACAACAGGAATATTATATAATTAGTATTGAGGAAGCTACTTAAGATCAGATGGACAGACAAGGTCAGCAATGAAATTGTATGGAAAAGAACAAGACAGAGCCCAGTCAGAGAGGAAATTGGTAGGAGGCGATGGAGATGGATCGGCCACACTCTCAGGAGGCCAGGAAACAGCATCACGAAGAAGGTATTGGATTGGAATCCCCAGGGCAAGAGATCAAGAGGAAGGCCGCGCGGAACGTGGAGAAGAGCCAGAGAAAATGATGTGCAACGAAGCGGAAAGACTTGGATTAATGTAAAGAGACTGGCCCATGATAGAGAGGGATGGAAAGTGTTTGTTGGTGGCCTATACCCTGATCCAGGGTGAGAAAGGCAATGATGATGATGATGATGATTGTTGAAGTGAAGTCAGTGTACATCCTTCCCCATCTATGATACGAATGTAACCGTGGCCTTAGATGTAACCCAGGCTTTACTACTTGGTGTGACCTGGAATAAAGCTGGCGCCGAAAAACTCGAGAAATGGAGCTTTTAAGGTTTTACGACGAGTGTGATTGTGGTCGACAGAAGGATAATGAAAAATATAAACAGAACTTCATAAGGCTTAAATACCACTACTTGAGGGCAGCCACCTGGAAAATATTGCCATGTTTATCAAAGTATTTGAGTTTTTCTCAACCAGTCCACATACTTTGATGTACAAGCAAACTGATTCAGGTCGGTGGGCATAACTCTCTCCTAGGTTAATATAAATTTAACGCAACACTGATGACAGACTGGGGTTTTGGGATGGCCACAGTACCTTGAAGTTGAATTGCTTACATACAAATGTCAAAGGGGCCCTGTTGCAAAGCATCATAATTATTATAAAGGAAGTACCGCCTCAAATGAATCCTTTTAAGGCTTTCTAACCGCTGAGCCTTAAATTCTTCTTAATAATATTATATCACGTGTAGAATGACATAAAGGTGTACGTGGGCATATTTTAGAAGGCATTGAAGTTTGCTATATTTTTAATACTTTCGTTGATTTTGAGCCACAAATGAGTTGAACCAGGGACATGCTATTAATATACTAGACTCAGTAGACTGTGCCAGGCACGGAGGCATAGTGAACCCCTGGCATGGAAGGCTCCGCGGCCATTACAATATGGCAAAACATCGCCCGAGAAACTGATCATTGCTACTTTGTTCCAGATTACTATCTTTATTTATTCCTGCTCACTGAAGGCGAAATGTTGCTGGTTTTTTTTGTTTTTTTTTTAGGCAAAGACAGTGTCGGAAACCTTAAAACATCATGCTGAAACACCACTGCCAAGGCAAGGCAAAGACGTAGGCCCATTTTTCAACCCCTGGTTCATTTTCTGCATGTAATTAATCTCCATTTTGCCAGGTGATTATGTCTTCTGTCGCTGATTACGACTGCAATATAGATCACTTGTTCTTGCCAGATAATATTATGTCAGTTTACGAGTAACTTAAACGCTGCCAGACCACATGTATCCTTGCGTTGTCTTCGGCGAGTCTGAAAAGCAAGTCTCGTGTCGAGGATTCTCAACCAGAATATGTAATCTCCAGTTTTATTCACTGCTTTTACATGTCTGTAGATATCCAAGACACAAGGTGTGTGACTTTATTTCATAACCCAATAAATCTACTCATGTGACCGTGTTGAAGTCATTGCAAATTATATGAATTTTCATTAACGTTACAAATTTGAAACTCGTTTTTCTCAATTTGACGATCTGGGACATGAAACATTCTGATTGCCAAACCTCGCAGTGTCTCCCCCAAACTACTCTTAGGCAGAGAAAAGTTTTAGTATAAATGCAACGTATACTTGCGAACACTAGAAATAGCCGTCTGGGCGTCAAATAATGAAAGATTAAACACTAGAAAGACACGTTAGCGATTTTCCGTAAGCCTTGTGATTGCTCGTGGGAGGATTAGAACAAGTGATTTGGCCGCGATTTTGAAATAAGTCTCTATTGTCTCCCACAAATACTCAAACGCAAATGAAGAGTTTACTGTATCACACACAGCGTATACTTGGTGCACAACGGAAATAGTCGTCTGTTAGTCAAATGGTGAAAGATTAAATACTACAAAGACACGCTAGCCGCTCTCCTGGTGATTGCTTGTGGGAGGACTAGCCAAAATGATTTCTTACCTAATATTGCATCGGAATTTAGGACCATTGGCGCTACAGCTTATCTCGGTTTCTTTCATTCAATCCCATATCACAGGTCAGTCTATGTATTTCTATGAAAGCTGATCTTCATCCGACAGTGAAGTTGATGATCAGGTGATAAAAAGTCGAGTTTCACTGAAACC
>OZ007568.1:57333639-57338639 GCA_963931925.1 Onchidella celtica | reverse complement strand
CGCTCAGATGCCTTGCAGTATGGGAAAGAGGGAAAGGGTGCCGCGGGGCTGGTCAACATCACAGGTGACCAAAGTGGAACAAACCAGTGGACGTCCAACGTTTAATTTCATGGGCTTCGTTTGTTGTGTGAGAAAGGCGTTCCATTGTCGCAATACAAAACACTGCATTGGTGTTTAGTAGAGATATATCGTCGCTTCCGACAAAAGTAATTATGATTATAAATATTGCATTGTATTTGATAAAGATTATACTTGTCTCCAATGATAACGTTTCTAATATAATTAATGATTTTTGGCTCTGTAAATGCCTTAGCTTCTGAACAATTATGGACACTATAATTGCTTTGTACTTTCGATTACCATAGGGTTGGAAACAAATGATCACATAGCTGCTGCCACTTTTCTACGATCTATTTTATATCATCTTTGTATCTGCCATAATGAGACAGCTTCTGCCACGGACACCGCCGCCAGATCTTTCTATTAGGGATATTATAGAAGACCTCATCATCTCATGTCCGTTCCAGACAATAAACGTGATTAATAGAAAAACAAGAGAGGAAAAAAAATGAGATGGACAGAAAAACCTAGAGAAAAAAACGGCCGGGGTGGTCGGGTAACCTGTGACGTCGACAGTGTTGGGGACAGGGTCGGCTTTATGACATTTTGAACCTAATGCTCCCAATAATATTATGCCCTGCACCTAAGGGGGTGCCGCTCTAGCGTGATCTAGTTTTTAATTTTATTTTTGGTCAAGTGCACACAATGACGCATTGCAACAAACACCTAACAATACATTGCAAGTTTCTCAGAGAACAGCAACGAATACTGGGCCCTGCAGCTCCTAAAACTGGCCCTGGTTAAGGATTTGGTTTGTCTTTCTGTAACCAGTTTCTTGTTGTTGTTGTTGTTGTTGCTGTTGCTGCTCCTGCTGTTGTGGTTTTGTCACTTTGCCGGTCTTCCTTTTGTTTTGGGCTTCTCTTCTTGGATCTGTTTTCTGTTGTTTGCTTTCTTCTTCTTCTTCTTCTTCATTTTTTTCTAACGCCCAAACAAGTAGGAAAATTCTTGGACAGGCTGTTTGACTGACGTGGTAAGCGATAGAACGCAAGTCAGTAGTTTCTCTTATCGGCTTTGTAATTAGACCACTAACATGTCTTTTCGGAAAGACATCGTTGCCATGACATGTGAGAGACAGTAACAGTAAGGTGGAGAGGCGGTGCCGCTGCATGGTGAGGTCATGACATTGTAGGAGAAAGACGGACAATTGACCGGTGGGTGGACCAGCGCATTGTCTCGTTGGCGAAGAAGTCAATTATTAAGTTATTATCCGAAACGTTGCAGAGGAAAAAAAGGGGGGTGGGGGGGGTGGAGGTGGGCGTGGGGGGGGGGGAGAGAGTAGGGGTGATGAGGGAGGTATTGTTATGATGAAAGCGGGAACAAGTGGTAACAGAACTGCGAGAAACAGGTGCAGTCGCCACTATTTCTAAAGTGGGTGTTACGAATCTGGACTGGGTGATAGTGCCCTCCAGTGTTACGAGACTCGACTAAAGTCCCCTCTAGCTGTTATGAAGAGGGTCTTCTCAATGATGGTATTATGACTGCATTTAAATCGAGAGGTATTTAATATTTAATCTTTCGTACCATGCCACACACTAAGAACAATCTGAATAAGTTTCATAAACAGACCTGCAGGGCCACAAATTTAATTACATTAATTACCCTAACAATTTTGTCTAGATCTATTACATAGTAAAGACAACATCAGCAGCATCAAATCTAAATTCAATAATATGTCACTAGAAGTCTTCTCTAGATTCCTATAATATTATGATAATTCTGACTCACTAACAATTTAAGTACTAATTATCTATCTCTCAGATCTGGTCTGCCTACTATCTATCAATCAATATACTAATATGGTCTCTGGCGACGATGTCATCTCAGCTATTTGTGCCTACCGCTTATAATGAATCGAGCCCGTCAATATAAACTGACGTAGCTAAGTCTAGAGATCTACTCTAGGATGGGCTGGCAATTCCCAGCCTCATCCAGACAAATCAATCCCAATTCACAGATGTGTATGCTATACATTCATACTAGTTGCAAGTCAATATAAGTCTTTGTCTTGCATTCTTGGGTAGCACTCCTAGTATATGCGGCAATCCTGTCCTAGTGGATAACTTATGTTCAGCTCCTAGTTCATTGTTGAGTCATCAATGGACAAACACTTACGCTTGGTCCCTGGTGTTAGAAACAACCAGGGAACAGTGGACAATAGCAGTGGGCATATCTCATTCAAGCATATGGCTTCATCTCAAATGTCTATAGTGGACTAGACATGACATCGAACAGACTTAGGATTCTTCAGGCAGAATCGTGCCGACGCCTGCACAGATTGGAGTTTTCTGTATGGAGTAATGGACATAGGTATGGCTACACTTTTATACTGTGCAGCCACCTGCAAATTACCATCCAAATCCCTAGATTTGATTGGTGCATCCATGCGAGCTCATCTCGCAGTATTAATATATTCTACGTGGGAGTTGGTCACGGCCTTGTACTAAAAACAGACAAGGTCAATTTAAAATGTCAAAACAATTACTGAAATCTTTAAACCCTCGTGCTTTCTACATTTTATGTACGAATTTCTGAACGCGACCAAGCGTCTTAAACTATCTATCCTTATTCACCCCTTCTCTTCCCTTCTAAGTGTTCATCAAAATCACGGGGTCGAGAATTGCACTGTCACTCCTAACTTATCCATTTATTCTATCTCGCCCCACTTTCTTTCCATCTCTAAGAAAAAGTGTTTCAAAAACAAAGTGTTCACGAGAACAGTTCAAGGACAAATTACGCTGGTTATAATCAACGAGACCGTGAAAAATCAACTCCTTGCAAGTCGTGACCCAGCACGGCATTTATAGCACTTAAACCATGACAGTGGGAAAATTGCAATATGAACTTGGGGAACAGAATTACAGCTTGGGGGGGGGGGGTGGGGAACATAATATTATCTATTATATATTTCAGTAACTCGCAACCTTTGGCATGACTAACTGACCAAACTATACACTCTTCAGGCCTTAAATTTGGCAGGAAGGTGGCAATTGAGGTAAGGAAGATGATGGCTATGATTAAAAGTTGTTTACTTCAAGCATGTATTTTTAAAAAATAACAATGTTTATTGCTATGTAACATCTGTATTTTTGCATGTTTATTTCGTAATATATATAGTACCGTGAATGTCATAAAAAGTAACCATATCAAGCGTTCATTAGAGTGCGTAGTGCTCTGGTGCGCATGAGTTCTGAAGCAAGGCTGTAGTTTATTACTTTTATTATACTAGCTGAGTTGCCCGGCCCTGCCCGGGATAAATCGATTTATTAGTTTCAGTTCTGGGTGATTATTATGGACCTGCTTCATTTTGTCTGTTCCTTTAGCTTTATTTTATTTTTGTTTGTTTGTTTGTTTTTAGATAAGTTTTACTGCTCTCCCTTTGCGCGTTGACATCTTGCGCATCCCGCCAGCATCCGTCAAATGGCAATGATTTGCGCACGGGTTAGTTTGTTTGTTTAGTGAACACATCGCAGGAATTGATAACGTCATGTGTAGGCGGAAGTGGGCTATTATTAGAAACATACATCAATATGTTATTGATCGTAAATTTCGGATCAAACGCTCTCGTGAATTTAGTCTTTAATTATAACCGCATTTACCGATTAACTCAGAAATAGCAAACGGTTTTGTTTGTGTATAGCGATAGGAACAATGTTCGCTATCCCATGGTTCTTGTGCCAAATTTCAGGTCGGTGCGTTGTGTAGTTTCCGAGTCCATAGGACTATTAGCGGTTTTGTTGTAGCTTTATTATATAGATGAGAGAGAGAGATTTGGGAAGGGGGGGGGGGTACATGGTTGTTTATACCGGGCATTGCTCGGTACGTCATCTAGTTATGTATATTGCGTCAGTTTCCAGTCTGTGGCCCTGGACGGAAAATACTTGTTGCTGGGGAGGGGGAGGGGAGAAGGGGAAAGGAAGGTGTAAGCAGAGTTTGAATGCAGACCGGAAAGCAACCAACAACTAATTCCCTTATTGGGGAAGTAGCACTATGAAGTAACGAGTTATGAATGTTATTTTTTGGTCTTTCTGTGCCTGAAATTACCATAATCAGTGCCTGGAACTGATGAAGACCCGTAACTGTTGTCAGGATTTGTCTACCATACAGACCCTCGCAGTCCCTTGGGCACATAAAAATAGATGGCACTGATTTTTTTTATTTATTTTTTTGCATGTGTGTCCTATTTTTTATTTTTTTTTTACTCTCTCTTTCTCTTTATAGGCCTCAGATTCAAATGCGATTTGGAGTGCATTCATTTCGTGCATGATTCAGTGATTACAGATAACTGAATTGATATACATAGAAGGCACTGATATTTTAGTCATACGTAATAAGGGTCAGTATTGGCCGGCTGATATAAGCAAATCGCCTATCTCAGTTTTCATCACAGGACAGATAAAAATCTGGCGAAGATGATAAAAAAGTATATGCGTGGAAGGGGGGGGGGGGGGGGGAGGAGATATAATTTCAATATCGGAGTTCTTAAGAAAGAAAACTGATTTTGGGGGGACCATTTGGGTGGGTAAGTGGGGGTGGGGGGGTGGAGAAGGGGTACTTAATGTCTGCAAGGCTTTGCTACATACTACTTTTTTTTTCTTTTTGCCACATTTTGATTGAACAGAGCGTGAGCAGCGTGGAAATTAGAATTTTATTATTGCATTCCCCCCCCCCCCCCCGCTTTCTTATTTCCATTTCTAGAATGTCCAGAATTCCAACAGTCTCGGAGAGATCTCCCGTCACCACAAGTAAACAACCACAAGACAAAGAACCCTGTGCTAATTTGTTGAACTGATGAATAAATTTGCAATGTTTTCCACTGGCTTCGTCTACTGTAGTGGTTCTCAACGTGAGGGATACACCCCCAGGAGACGAAAACAAAGTGG
>OZ007568.1:57298639-57328639 GCA_963931925.1 Onchidella celtica | reverse complement strand
TGATGATGATGATGACAGTGTTTTTCAAGATGGGGCTTGGCAATATGTGTAGCGTTGGGCTTCAGAATGGGAATGGGGCGTAGGCGTGTAATACTTTATAGACCCTTTTCACTTCCACCTTACGGTTGTTTGTGGGGGAGCCGCACGGCTTCGAAAAGCACCGTGTAGGGCAAAACCTCAACTTGCCTTGATGATGGCATTTGAATATGTGCACATTCAAAGCAAAGATGCATTTTTATGCCAGAACCAGCACGTAACCGGGTTGTACAGTTTGGTGCCCAACAAGAGGATGGCCTCAGTCGACTGTTGTCCACCGCTTTCTGCCCTCCAAGTGGGGCACGCCGCCATTTTGTTTGCAAATCACGTGATATGGAGGACGGTAGATGAAAAGGGTCTCCCATTATTTACCCTCTAGCACAGTGTTTTTCAAGATGGGGCGTGGCAATATCTGTGGCGTTAGACTTCAGAATGGGAATGGGGCGTAGGCGTGTAATACTTTGTACTGTACTAAGTTTGTCTGATTAAGTTTTTTTTTTTTTTTTTTAAGAGATTGAAGTGTGGCACGGAACAAAGAAAAAGATTGAGTAACAGAGCACATCTCGATTCAAGTCATTCACTGATGCGGTTTGTTTGTATGTTTCCTGAACAGTAAAAAGGTGAAGAAAGCACTTAAGACGGATAAAACTCAATAGGGATTCCTCTCCGGCTCCCTAGCACTGACAGAAAACAAAAAAAGAAAAGGGGGCGGGAGGACCAGAATAGCACAAGTGTCTCTTATGGAGGAGGAGGATTACGGTAAAGGAAAGACATGGAGGAATGACGTGTCTCTTAGATTTGCCTAGGCTGACTGCACTCTACGGCAATTTTCCGACCTCTCATTTCGCAGGAGTTTCTACTACATGTCCCGTGTTCCGTCTTTAAACACTCTTAACTTTCTCCCGTCTTGATTACGCATCCATTCCACAGCTGGTTCCGCTGTTAATGTCTGCTTTAATGTAAATATCAGGGGCCAGGTGAGGATACATCTTAAGAGGATGTCGATCACGGCCAGATGCAAACTTCAAAATTAATGGACATTAACAGGGAAAAAATGCATTCTCTTTAAAACTAAACACGGACAAGACAGAGTGAGAGAGAGAGAGAGAGAATGAGAGAGCGACAGAGAGAAGAGGGGGAAGGGCGACAGACAGACTCATGGGCAGACAGAGACGCACAGACAGACAGAGACAGAGAAAGTAGAAGGGGGGGGGGAGACATTAAAGGAAACAAAATGCATTCGCTTTAAAAGAAAACAGAAACAAGACAAACAAGACAGAGGGGGACAAGGTGGTCTAGAGGCAAGGTGCTCGCCTCTCATGCCAAGGGTCCCGGGTTCTAAACCCGGGCAGTGCAGGCATGTTGGAAAGTGGATTTTTCTCGTATTTTCAAGTCCCTGGTCCTATTGGGGGGTAGGATCGAGTAGTTCTTGGAAATTGGATTTTTCTCATATTTTCAAGTCCCTGGTCCTATTGGGGGGTAGGATCGAGTACCTAGTCTTCTCGGATAAGGACGAAAACATTCGGAGGGCCCGTGTGCACGTTGCGCACGTTAAAGATACCTTGGCAGTTGGAAATCGTAAAGAGCAGGCCGAAAGGCCGCTGCCCGGGCAAAATTGAAATTAATAGATTAAATTTATCCATATCATCTCCCCCCCCCCCCCCCCCCCCCCGCCAGAACAAGAAATGATAAAAAACAAGTAAAGTGAGGTGTAAATGCCAAGGGCAGCGAACCTCCTAAAATAAAGACATCAAAAAAACAAACAAGACAGACAATCCGGGGGGGGCGGGGGGGGGTGCGAATGAGAAAGAAAGTGAGAGGGGAGAGAGAGAGAGAGAGAGATCTAGGCAGACAGACAGGGGGACAGGGAGAGACAGAGAGAAACCGGGAGGGATGGACACAGAGAGCGAGAGAAAGAGAGAAGAAGAGAGAGAGAGAGAGACTCAAGATCTGATAACAGTGATGAGATTCCAAGTTAAGGATTTAGCTTGGCAGAATAATTTCCTGCAAACTCCAAAATGTTCCTTAAATATCAATAGTGAGAGTTGGCAGGTTAGAATCATCAGTGTACGCTGGAGTATTTGCATGTTGCACGTCGACCTGGATAAAAACAGCTTTACAATTTATAACTCCCAAACTTTCTCAGCAGCCCCTCCTTCTCTCAGGCTTCAATCGACATGTTCTCTTCCCAAGCAATTAAAAACGAAATAGATAGATAATAGATATTGAAGTCTATAACCAACATTAATAAGAAAGGTGCACTTTTGCACCCCAAAAACTATTTCTTCTTAAATCTGGGAATTCCAGCCTGGGCTGAATTTACAGGGGTTAAGTTTCGCCCGTCCTGGGGACAAATTTTGACTGGTGTATTCACATTGTCTGACTGTGTTTTGGTTGTGGTATACCAGGCTCTGTTCATAATTAGTTATTCATAAATATGTGAAGTGAAACTGTTATTTGCTAACATGCTATTATTACTGTTATTGTTATTTGAACTTAAAGTATAATTTTAAAACCAATATTTCAAAAGTTCTCCTTTTATTTTTATTCCTCTGTTGGGGTAAAAGTGGACACTCAAATTACTGAACAAAGTAGCACGAAGGTGAATTTGCTGTCCAAACGTTGCCAGGGGCAGACTTGGACGAAAAAGATTGGAAACCCCTGCCCTAAACGAAAAAAAACAACAAACAACTGAAAAAAATAAAAAGAGGAAAGAAACATGGTGATATAGTTAAATCTAATCATTGAATGGCAAAGTTGGAAAAAGGAGGAGACAAGTGGATTAAAGGACAAATTGTGGTCTAATTACATATTAAGTGGTTAATGTTCCCTAAGCGCATCTTCCGTAGGAATTTGCTACTACACTGCTTGGGTGGGACAATTAACTTAATGGCCAGTTAATTAAACGTTATATATGGTGCTAACAGGATAACTGTTGGTCTACTGTATTTTTTGTTCCATGTACCGTAGTCCGTGTGGTGGCAGAGATGTAAACCATGTAGTAAACATACTTACTAAAGTATTTGTATATCTATCATTATAGATAGATGAATAAATAATTAAATAAGCAAAAAAGTAAATAGATAAAAACAGCATTTAAGTAAAGAGCAAACTGATAGATAAGTAAGTAAATTAACTAATTAATTAATTATTGAAAAATAAATAAATAAATTCAAGTCTATATTACATAATTGCCCTGTTATTAGTCATACGAAAGGGAATGGACAATTTGAAACTGACGACAAATAAACGATATTAAAGTATGTATGATCTGTCAGTGAATGAAAACAAATAAGAATAAAGAAAGAAAGAAAGAAAAAAAAGAAAGAAACGAATAAATAAATGAATAAATAAATTCAAGACTAAACTATTTTTTTATATTTCCTCCACCATTGGTCATAAGGAAGGGGAAACAAGAATTGACCCGTGCGGTGGTAATCGGGACCCAATTTTAAACAGCTGCCATTTTGCATATGATGCAGTTGGAGTTCTGGAGTTTTATTATTATTTATTTTTTTTTACTTTTTCCTAAAATTCATTTATGCTAATGTATGCCTAGTATCAAATAAAAATATACACTCAGACACAGTCCTTCAACAAATTGCGTAGGGTTTTGTCTATATTCATACCACCTTACCATGTAAGCTTTTCACTTGCTCCGCGCTTTCCTGTACGAGCATACGGCCATTAGAATAGTGAATGCCCATGATATGTCCTTGTTGTTCGAAAACATGAGTGCCATTTTGCATGAATGTTCTGAACAACTGAATTTTATATAATTCAAGAACTCACTTTGCTGACAAACGCACATGATGCTTCCCAGAAACCACTTCTCCCCCATGCAGGCGTACGCATTTCACATGCTAGGCCCCCACCCCCACCCCTACCCCACCCCCAAAGACCCTTCTAGCGTCCACATACTTTATGGATACATTGGAAAAACCGGTGTTCTACTGAGAAATCGTCAATGCAAGATACTCCACTTTTGGGGATTTTTACTTCAAAGTTTGAGCTCTTCTGAACAAGACCAGCGGCGTAGCGTGGGTTGCCAGCGCCTGGTGCAGGGCGAGTATTGCGCCCCCTGACCCCGAGGGCTGCTAAAGCAAAGTTTATTTGTCCCCTCATGCTGAAAAACTGTGTAGAATGTTCCAACATTGGGGGATTTTCTGTGTGTGTGTGTGGGGGGGGGGGCGCTTTATAATTTCTAATTTATTTTCTTTTTCTTCTGAAATTTTGCGATCCTAAGAATTTTGCGCTACGGGCAAACCCCCGTGTGGCACCCCTTATGCGTCGCCACAGAACAAGACATGAAAATTATAAAAAATCTAGAATATTATTACGGGTAGGTACTTAAGCTCAACACAATGGACTTGAAATCAATAGGAGACGCCTCATCTGCAGTTCACTGACGTCTTGAACTCAAGTTTTTTCCGAAAAGAGGAGATCACTTGTAAACTGCTGTGATCAAATACTGGCTGTACTTTATGGCTTACGGAATAGATAGACAGATATATAGACAGATACTCAAATGGATGGGTAGGCTGACATGCAGGCAGGCAAGCAAGCAGTCGGGCAGGCAGGTAGGCAGGCAGGAAGACAGACAAACAGACAGACATACAGACAGGCAGATAGATAGATAGGTATCGAGGAGCGAGAGAGATGGGGTTTGCTGTCGGCTGTCAGTCTGAAATAGAGAGTCACCCCCACCCCCCACCCCCACACACACACACACAAATGCTGGACAGAGACCCTGGGTGTAAGTATCGGGTCGCGGCGAGTTGCGATCGTGGACGATAATAATAACGCAATGGATCACAATAATAATAATACGGAGTGACTATACTCGGGTCCCCCCGACGAATAGCCAAATGGCTATACTCCAGTCCCGGACCAATGAAAAGCTGTCTTTCATCACCAAGTTAGGCTAGGGTAAGAAAACAAACATTCGAATGGCGGCATGGATGTTGATAGATCTAGATCTGTCTAGATCTACATGTTTTGTTGGACCTGGGGGGCGTGAGGGTCTAGTCATTTTGTATCAATGGGCGATAGTCAGATTGACTAATCAGGTGAAAAGGAGCTGGGGTAGCCATTGGCGATCAATGTACACACAAGTCCGGGACTGGAGAATAGGCATTTGGCTGTTCGTCAGTCCTGGACCGGAGTATAGCCACAGCCATAATAACAATAGCAAGACCCTGGGGACATGTGTAGAATGTTCCCGAAGACTCAACTGACAAACAGATAGACATTTATAACATAGCCAAACACACAGTCATTAATATAGTAAATACTTTGGGAGGAGTTCCTTAAGACATACAATAAAGATATTTCAAGGACGCCACTTTAGAACCGGCTGTGAGGAGGGGGTCACACGGGGGCTCTGCTCCTCAACACCCCCCCCCCCATCCCCCGGTGCGAGTAAGTCCTCCAGATGGATGCTTTTATAGTAAATGCGCTGCTAGCTCATCAGTTAGCACTTAGTATATGAAATATGCGCCCGACTAAAGTTGTGTAATTCAAACGGAACTCCTTCCACAAGTTTCAAGTATCAAATCTTACCTTTAGTAGTCCATCACCTTCAAATAATCCACAGTGTGACAATTCAGTAATCCACAAAACGAATTTCAAAAACACAAAACACAATAGACACACTCGGCTATAAATTTACATCCACAGAAATGAAATCACAACATTTTAACCATAAAACTTTTACATCCAACCTGAAATATTTCTTCACAATTTCTTCACGAAATGAGAAAAACACTTCCAAACGCTAGATCCAAATCATTATATTCATAATTTTGTTATGATCTGAGGAAAGCATTTCCAAACATGAGAACAAATGAGTCTCATTATTAATGGCGACATTCAGAAATCAGAACTGGTAAAAACGAATGCGTGTGGAATTTTTTTCAAAAGTGAAAATCGCTCATAACAAAAACGTTATCAACACACCGTCAAGACTTCGTCATTTCAAAGGACACGAATTTAAAAAAAAAAAAAGAAAAAGAAAGTATGTGTTTACTTTCGTTATGAAAAGAAAAGTTAAAGTTTAAGTGTTTTTTGAAAGGCAGTGGCTACGTTTACGGCAGTCAGTGAACGCAACTCGCCATTTTTCTTTGTTCGGCTTTAAGGCCCCTACACACAATCAAATTAGCCGTCAAATATTTGAGTCAAATTATTTGACTCAAATATTTGATGCGAAATTTGATGGTGTGTAGGGCGATTTGACGTCAAAAAAAAATTTGTATCAAATATTTGACGGATCAACTCCGGTTGATATTTTTTGACGAGTCGTCAAATTTTTGTTTCGTTTGTAGGCTCCCGTCAAATTTTTTTATCAAATATCATTTCGAAAGTAACCTCCTCGTTGTTCAAAACAAACTGAAAACCCAACCTATGTATCAATAGATCATTTGTTTTCTTCTTTTTCAACTTAGTTTATCTCTAGGATTACAACAACAATGTCTAGAAAGGAGTCAGAAAAGAAGTTTATGCTAGAGGTTCTTCAGGTTTATCGAACTTTGCCTTCTTTGTGGAAGGTTAAGTCGGTGGAGTACCACAACAGGCAAAGGAAGATAGAAGACTATGAAGTCCTTCTAAAAAAGTACAAGGAATACTTTCCTGAAGGGACCCTGGAGGAGCTCAAGAAAAAACTAAATACACTGCGGACGGGTTTCAGAACGGAGCTTCGGAAAATTAACCACAGTGCCAAGTCTGGCGCTGGACTGGACGACTTATATGAATCACAGGCATGGTTCATGTCGGCAATGATGTTCCTTGTGGATCAGGAGACACCAGCACAATCCAGGACCTCCTTACCAATGCCACAACTGGTGCAAAGTGATGCTGGAGGGAAACAAGTCGTGCTCCAGGTAATTAGAAATCTAGATCCTAACAGCCGAATGTGACGTGTCAGTGTTCAGTGTTTCTGTTTCTCCCTCTGGTGTTATGGCTTGGTAAAGCGCCCAGAGCCTGGTTTGAACATTTGCTGGGGCTGGCACTATGTAATTGTTCATTTTTTAAATTATTCTTTTTTTTTAGTTTTAAGAAAAAATGTTCATTTTGTCCCGTTCGTACAGCAGCGCTTCCTTGCTTTGGTCGTTGTTTTTTTTATAATTGGGGTATGAGGGTAATCTGCCGTAAATGTATCCACTGCCTTTTTGAAATGGGATTATTTTATGCAATGTTGGTTTGTGGCCATCCACGAAGCAGAGACTTCACAGCCAGGCTACAAAATAATGACTTTAGTGTTGTTTTTTTTAATATTAACCATTCCTCTTTCATCCCCGCTTCCACGTACGTTTTTCATAAGCTTGGCTTCACCCCCCGCCCCCTTCCCGACCATCTTATAACGAGCGTACGGCCATGAGAATAGTGAATGTCCATGACATAGCCTTGAACAATTGAAGGGGTTAGAATCAGAATGGGTCTATGTGCCATTGGCACTTAGATTCCTTGTAATTCTAACCCCCTCATTTATTTAAGGCGGTCAGAATCACATGGGATGTAAGTGCCAACGCACTAAAAAAAAAAAAAAAAAACCTTGTAATTCTGACCCCTTCAATTATAATGTTCCAAAATATTATTGCATGGGCTACATGTATTTGACTATTTCATTAGAAACAGAATACTTTGAATGACATGTAGGATGTATCTCTCCTCCATTTTTTTTTCCACCTTGCCTGCAAATTCATCACACTAGATGGAGTAGGAGGCTCATTCTCCACCCCCATCCCAAACCACATGTGTATGCTTTCTCTAAAGATGTTCAACAACAACGTCACTGTACCAGATCTTTGGTTTTCTCATAATTATTTAATATGCTGGTGAATCCCTACCTCCTCCTCCTCCTCCTCCTCCCTTCTCCCCCCCCCCTCCTTTCCCCCTCCGATCATACGTATTTTATGGGTGGCCGTTTTGACTTTCTTGTTGTTGTTTTTTTGTTGCATTTTTGTTGTTTTCAGATCTGTAATCCATTAGGGTTCTTTCATTATGCAATATCTACTCCTTTGAAACGCAAATGGGGATAACAAAAAATAGCGATTATAATGGTTATTTTCATCTCTATGATCTGTCATACAGGGAATATTATTTCCAGGAAGGAAATGAAACGCCACAAAGCTCTCACTTACTCACTGTAAAACAAAACAAAACAAAACAAAACAAAAAATAATAATAAAAAACACAAGCGTCTGAAAAGCCTACCGGTTGTATAGAAAGGTTTCGTTTTATTGTTGTTGTTCTTGATGATGATAACGGTGATGATGATGGTGTTTATTATTATTATGCTATTATTTAATGAGATTAGTGTACACAATAATGTTAGTATTGTTGTTGTTGTTGTTTTGTGGGGCGGGGGGGGGCGGCCATTTAAAGGTTTGAAACTGTCATTGCAGTTTGATAATTTCAAATTTCTGTGTGTGTAATACACAAGATGTTCATAATGAAAAATAATGGAAATTTTTGACCAGACCTGAAAAACTGAATTGGTATTATGATGTGATGGAGTGCTTTATAATTAACAAAATACCAGAGAAAAACAAAGCAAAATACCGCTGCTGCAGATGAACGTGTGATGTACAGCGCTGTTCATTTAGCATCGTTTTAAATGTCCCCCTCAGTGCAATATAGATGATAATGTTTTACGGCCGTGGAGCACTGAGTCAAGTCTGCGCGTCGGTTTTGACTTAGACTCTCTTTGATTCAACTAACGAGACAGACTTGAACTTATGTTTGTATCACTATATCACTTGTGCCCGAAGTCCATGTAAACTCAAAAAAAAAAAACTTGGTCCAATGCCTTATAAGGGAACTTAGGCACAAGTTATTTTGACAAGTGCTTCAGTCACACGACAGGCAAGTAATAAAGACAAAGAAAGGTAAAAAAAAAAAAAAAAAGCATTTACACAGTCATCGGAAATCCCACCATTTCATGATAAGGTTGGTTCACAACATTTGAAATTTCTCGTAATCAAACACACATTATGAAAACAGCTCACCTACCTTTGATAATTTTGAAACTTATTTGTCAGTGGCAAAAAAAAAAAAAACGAAAACAAAACAAACAGACAGGGGAAGTTAGTAGTAACATCTTTGTAAGGTTGTCATTAATAACATGGCGGTAATGAAGGCAGAGAGCTGCAAACTTTTATTTCTTGTCAAAATGATCATACTAGTGGTTCAAATAATATTTTTTAATCCATGGAAACATAAAGCTTACTAATCTAATGATGGAAAATTGTTCTGAAGTAAATATACGCAAAGACTGATTAAATATTCAACACCGTTCTCTATATAATTGATTCGTCCAGAACGAACAAGCTCTGCCGACCTGCGACCATGCTGTGCATAGGGTAGGCCGGTTTTTACTATAAGTACATAACAGCCACTTTGGGGAAACCCGGGTGGTCACTGGCTCCTCTTCCCATGCAACGTTAAGGTCCGGCGTGACCAAGGTGCTTGCACGGTCAGTTTTTGCCCAGACTGACCTTTAATGCTTTGGGTCTGGCAAGATTTCCTCCCATAACACGTTGCTAAGGGTTTTGAGAGTCGGGGTGGAGTTAGGTCGGGAGTAGGCCGGACAAAACATACGGGTTAGAACCTACTTCCTCAACCCTGAGGGGCACCGTATATGAGACATACGTGCTCAGGGTTATCCTTGTCATGGGAAAAGTGCTCTCGCAACTACATGGTCAAACGGCACACTCGGTGTGCTAGGTAGGGTAGTGTATGCTGGAGTCCCCGTGCCACTTTTTTGTTCAATTTTTGTTTGTTATTGTTGTTTTCCTGATTTATTCTCTTCTTTTTTCTTCTGATTGTCAACAACACGAGTTCACACGTGGCCACCTCTTCCTCTGTTTTTATTTTCCTCACTTTTTTTTTCTGATTGTCAACAACAGCAGTTCACACGCTCCTCTCGTTTCTTTGCTTGTTTGAATTATGTATACATGATTGTATCAGTAGTTGTTGCAGCAATATTTTATTTCAGTTTCGCACCCATATTTCTCCTTTCCTTTTTGGTCTTCCTACTGACTTTTTATGTTTCAATTTATTATCTCTCGTGCTTTTCTTAAAAACATGGCTTAAAAACATAACAGACTATTCATTTACCGCGGTCTGTGCTATGGAAAAAATTGTGAAAGGCGCAAAATGGTTGTTATCGTACCGACGCGCCATTAAACCCAAACTCAAACTCAGACTCACGTTTCCTGATAATCGACACAATTCGCCTCTTGCTTCACTGTTCTTATAATTTTCTCCTGCCGTTAGTGTTGTTCTCTGTCTTCCAAAACCCTGTTGCTAGGGGACCGTGGTCAAAATACAAAAACCGAATAGAGAAAATAGTTGCGTTCACTCCTCATCTATAGCTTACTGTGTAAACTACTACGGTTCCCTAACAACAGCCCTTCCAAAATAGTTTTCCTGGAATTTCGCATTGGTCTGGTTCCCTTGCATAATTCCTAAGCATCTAAACTGTATAAAATGATTTTTTTCCTTATTAAATTTCATGTATATGCCCTGCTCTCTTAATCCTTGCACACTGTATAGTCTCTGCAAGATGAAAAGAAAAGGCTTGTGCCGAAGAAAACCCTGAGTAAAGTTGATAGGAAAGATAATTAAATGTATAAACACGTTGATATTGCATGATAAGGGTGCAAAATTCAGATTTATTCATAGATTTCAACTTGTCACCCCAATTTTGTTTGAATAGTGCCCGTCTTCCGCAAGTAAAAGAAAAAAAATATTTACAACACACTAGTGCTCACACGGACTTCTGGTTGTAAACAAAAAGTATTTCCGTATAATTATTTCATAATGTGTTTTTTCAAACAGTTCAGACCACTACGCAGTGGTCACTCCCCTTCCTTCTCCACTCCTCCAAAATAACACATCAACGGTAGACCGTATTGTTTTCTGTGTACCGTAAGCCTGAGCTTACCATGACTGTGTGCCCCCCCCCCACACACACACACACAGTGGCGGATCTACTATGAAAGCTAAGCTTTATGGTCCCTAATCCCGGAGGGACCGTGCAGAAACTTTTTTTTCATGAGTGAATGCCTATTATTCCTGGTTGTGAAGGGGCGCCATATCCGTTTAAGCTTCAGGATCCCAAAAATGTAGGTCCGCTTCTGCCCATCCACTACTCATCCATCCGTCTTCCATCCATCCACATGGATCTACATCAATCTACATCCATCCACATCTATCCGATCCTATCCACCCACTCCCAACCTACCCATCAATCCACCCATCCACATATTTTCACCCAGGTATCTACTGCATCCATTCATTCTATCCACCCACCCAATCAATCTATCCATCCATCCCTCGACCCCCCCCCTCCCCAATTCATCCAACAACCACTGTTACTTTCAAATCGCAAATTTCAAGGACAATGCTAATTTGCAGAATCCTAAACTCTCACCTTTAGAGCTGGGGACTCACTATCATCTTTGTCATTATCATCCCATCATCTATTCATTAAGATCATCACACTATCATTATCTTTTTTTGACACTGCCATCATTATTGTCATTATGACCATTGCCATCCCAGCCGGCAACCCTACGCCAATCCGACGTAGATTTTTGTAGTATGGATGGAATTACCACAGGGACGGGTTTCCTATATAGAACGGATGTGGCACGATATCGTAACCAGCGGGTCTAAGTAGGAACAACGTCATTCCTATGTGCAAACTTGACATCCATACTATGAGTTGGATTTCCATAGGGTTACTGGCTGGGATTATTTTGTTTGCTTCATCACCTTCTAGTTTCATCATTTCTGTGTTTTAGAATCTTCTTTACATTACTTTTTATTATCATTGTTATTGTCAATGCCATCTTGCTCTTGACCTTCTGGCCATTTGATCATTAACATCATTAAAGTTAATGGATCTTTTCAAAATATTATGCCCCTTCGTATAAACTTTTTCATCACGTACTTTAGTGCCCATTGTTCTCCTGTCTCCTTAGTCTCTTTCCTCTTTTCATTCTTTTTCTGTGCTTTTCCTTCTTTCGGAAGAAAATTCTCTTTGACAATTAAGATTTGTCGGGGCACTTTGAGATGTATAATTTAATGCCAAAGAAAGAAATAAATGCACTGAATGAGATACGGAGGGGACTTTTTATATATATATATATAAGTCCTGTTTCTGGCGATCCTGAACCTCTGATGCTTCGGCGCTTTGAAATTGTAGGTAAGCACGTGGCACAATTATTGCTGTCACGATGGACTCCTGGCGTTGAGACATGTCCGTGCTCTGGTACATTTGTCGGTGCATGATGTCTGTGTCCTGTCATTGAGGCATGCTGGTGTTCTGGGACATCTGAAATATTTCTGTTATGTCATTGGCCTGACCTTGAGGAATGCTGACGTTCTGGAACATCTGAAGTATCTCTGCGATGCCACAGCTCTGGCGTTGAGGCATGTTGATGGTTGGGGCATCTGAAGTATTTCTGTGATACTATTGTTCTGGCGTGGAGGCATGCTATCATTGGTGTGCTGGGGCCTCTGAAGTATTTGCGATACTATTGTTCTGGCGTTAAGGCACGCTAGTGTCCTGGGGCATCTGAAGTATTTCTGAGATGCTTAAAAAATTTGTTCTGGCGTTGAGGCATGCTGATGTCCCAGGATATCTGCTGAGACATTTGTATGATCCCAGTGTCCTGGTGTTGAGACACACTTGTGTCCTGGGACATTTGAATTATTTCTATGACACCATTATCCTTCTGCCGAGGCATGCTTGTGTTCTGAGATATCTGAAGTACATGTATTTCTATGACTTCATTGTGGTGACATAAAGGCAGGCTGGGGTCCTGAGAACGTCTGCTGCGACTTTTCTAGGATGCCAGCGTCCTGGTACACATACTGAGACATTTCTAAGATGAAAGTGTCCTTCGGTTGAGCTATGCTTGTGTCCTAGAATATTAGAAGTGTTTTTGTGATGCCACCATTCTCTCTCCATGAGGGTCAGGTCATATAAGACTCGATCACCATTCTCTCTCCATGAGGGTCAGGTCATATAAGACACGATCACCATTCTCTCTCCATGAGGGTCAGGTCATATAAGACACGATCACCATTCTCTCTTCATGAGGGTCAGGTCATATAAGACCCGATGACCAAGTTATGCAAGTTTTTTTCATCACCATCGCAAGGGTTCATTTTGAAGCTGACAAGAAAGAAAAAATAATAACATCAATCGTTTAAGGTAGACTGACCTGAGCTTTTGACTCCTTATTGTTCAGTGACACGTGTTTGTTGACACAAGCCATTGTCCTGGGCCCTGCCCTGTCGTGTACACGTCAGTACAGTATCGCCCTTGCCAGCAAATTAGGCCAGTCGGGATTAGGTCAAGGACTCATTTAGCCTTCCATCCTTGGGTGAGCTTGGGGTATACTGCCGAAATAAGAAAGAAAAGAAAAGAAAAAAAAAGGATGGAGGAGAGAGAGCAAGAACGACGAAGAGAACGAAAAAATAAGAGGGAGAGAGGAAGAAAGAAGAAGAAAGGAAGACAGAAAGAAAAGGAAGAAGGAAAAATGAATAAAAGAAAGGAAAAAGAAAGAAAGAAAGTAAGAGGGAAAAAAAAGAAAGAAAGAAAAAGAACGAAAGAAAGAAAATAAGAAAGAGGAAAAAAGAAAGAAAGAAAGAAGGGGGGAAATAGAAAGAAAGAGCAAGAAAGAAAGAAAAGGAAGAAGGAAAGAAAGAAAATAGAAAAAAGAAAGAAAGAGGAAAAAGGAAGAAAGAAAGAGAGAGGAAGAGAAAAAGAAAGAAAGAAACAAAGGAAGAAAGACAGCAAAAGAAAGAAAGAAAGAGCAATAGAAAAAAAGACAGAAAGAAAGATCCCTTCCTCAATCCCGTCCTTAAACATACCCTCAACTCAAGATAAGTTAATATGGAAAGCCTCCCCTTATCATCAATAATCATCCACAACAATGGCCTGTAAATAAAACTTGTTTTACAACAATTGTCATCACAACTGGCGCTAGTATGTTACTATTCAGATTGTTGTCGTTGTTTAATATGTTTGTTTTGATTTGAAGGACAAACATTTAACACAGTCATCTTTTTTTTTTCATAATGTCACCTTTATCTGAAATGGGTTTAGAACGGACTTAGCCTACAAAAACTTCATGTGAAGATATTATTATTATTCATGTATTTTGACTTCGGAATAATAACGAATATTAATCATTTTCACGGAGTTCTAAAAGATTGTTTGTCGTATTGATGATTTTACCTTAAACTTAATAACGTATTGCAATTGTTGTCGCGATATTGACTTGAGATTCTTATTATCCTACAGATTTACGGAGATTGAACGACACAGTCAGTTGCTAGCAGATAAGAAGTATACACCATAATTTCCTATTATTTTCTTAGTAAATCCGAGAAGATTCTCTCATACTAAGCCCGGTCAGACACAGTCAGCTTCTGTCATTTTTTTTTATTTTTTTACATTTTGCTGGCAGCAACTGGCTGTGGGGATCTCGTTTTCGTGCTTAGTATGATACCCCCCCCCCCCCCACATACACACACCAAATTATGGTTAATTTAAGGCTATCCATAAAGTATGTACACTAGAGTTTGGCAATATTCGATCTCCCCCCTCCCCTCTCGTTCTGTACACTTTTCACAGGTTTTACTTCAACCGCCCCCCCCCCGCCCCTTTTACGAGCTGATCACAATTAAAACTATTAATGCTCATGATCAGGCTTCGATATTCTGAAACCTGAAATGGCCGCTTTTGCACGGACAATTAATTGACGATTGGATCAGAAACCTAAGGATTATTTGACTCCTTATTGTTCAGTGACACGTGTTTATTTACACAAGCCATTGTCCTAGACCCCGCCCAGACGTGTGCACGTCTGTACAGTATCGCCCTTGCCAGCGGTTAGACCAGACGGGATTTGGTCCAGGACTCATTTTACCTTCCATCCTTGAGTGATCTTGGGGTATACTGCCGAAATAAGAAAGAAAGAAAGGAAAAAAAGGAAGGAGGAGAGAACAAGAAGGACAAAAAGAAATATTTGATTACATTGCCCGTATTTGATTATAAACCTACATCAAACTTTTGCTGAAAAAGTATAAATAAAACTAACTTTTTAAATACATTATCGTCATTGAAAGGAGTGCCTGAGCTTCCCATCCACCCCACCCACACCCCTCAAACCCCATGGGTACTTTTCATATGTTGGGGTCCCGTCCCACCTCCACTCACGGGGGGGGGGGGGTACGTACTTTATGGATTGCCCCAGTATCAGAGAACAGTCGTAAAATGCTGACCCAAAATTGCCCCGCGGGAGTAACTCAGTCGAACCTGTCCTCGTCAGTGCAGAAAGGTGTCGGGGTCAACTTGGGTCACATGGATGCCTCTCGCTTGCCTTGTGTCAGCTGAATCAGAAATCTTTCATTGGCAACGGCATCTTATGACAGCTTCTCTTTAATCTTGATCTTTCAGGGCCCGTCCACTGAGTTATTTTATTATTACATGATTCCTGGAATGAAGAAAATGGCAAGGAGGTCCTTCCAAGAACGACCGTGGTGTCACATGCTCAGATTCAGAGAGACTGGTTTCTCTGTATCTCTCTCTCTCTTTCCTTCTCTATGATTGTCTTTCTGTCTGTCTATTTCTCTTTGTGTCGATTTGTCTGTCTCTCTGTCTCTTTGTCTGTCTGTCTGTCTATCTCTCTTTCTCTTTCTTTCTGTCTCTCTCTCTTTCTCTGGATTCGTATTAGATCGCGAATGACAATTACATACGTTCAATAGGGAAGAAGGGGGTGCTGGTATTTGCCATTTCCTGGTATGAGCAGTCATTAAGTAATCCCTACAAGCCAATCCGAGAGAGAGAGAAAAAAGGAGAGAGGGAGAGACAAACAAAGACAGAAAGAGAGAGAGAGAAAGTAAGAGGGCCACAGACAGTCAAACAGACAGACGAGAAAGAGAGAGAGAAAGAGAGACAGGCAGATACTGAGAGACAGAGACAGAATGCTAGAGAGAGAGAGAAAGACAGAGAGTGAAACAGAGAGAGAGGGAGAGAGAGGCAGAAAGACAGGCAAACAGAGACAGAGCGAGAAAGCGAGAGAGAGAGAGAGAGAGAGACAATGACAGAGAGAGAGAGAGGGAGAGGGAGGCAAACAGACAGACCGACAGATTGCTTGTGCTTGTGCCTAAAGACATTTATAAATCCACACGTGTCAAGTTAGCAATAATAGAAAGATTAAGATTCGCCGAGAGACGAATTTAGAGTAAACGATCGATCAATGGATATTGTGCTTCAAGTTTGATCATCCTTCTTGCTGTGGTGATCGAAGTGCTGATGGTAATTGTGATGATGTTGTTCGGGGGAGGGGGGGGGGGGAGCAGGGGAACGAACGGGTAGAGAGAATTTTTGGGAGAAGGAGGTGATTGTGATGATGGGGTGGGGAAGGGGAAAGGTCGAGAGAATGTTGAGAAAGAGCCATGAACGGATTCTCTGACTCTGAAAAGAACAGTCTAATGCTGCTCAGCTTCGTCTCAGGCACTTAGATGAAAAGAAATGTGGCACTCAATAACGTCTCATGATTATTGATGTGTTGACCGGAATTTATGTGTTTACGGTAGGCAGAGCACTTTCTGTGTTAATGTAATCTAGGTCAAATTGTGACAAAAGAAGAGGACCCCTGGCAGATGACCCAGGATTTTTTTTTTTTTTTTTAAAGCCATAAAGATACAAAATTAGCCCACTAATATTATAAATATTTGCTAATGAACACTAAATTCAAATCGAGAAGTATTTAATAGTTTGTTTTTATATATATTATATTATAGATTTGTGTCAGGCTGTGTCAGGCCAGAGTTTTCTGCTATTGTATGACAGTACACAATACAGCCTGCTACTGTCACCCCCACTGTCTTGTGGGTCATCTCGGGAGAGAGGAAGACTAGGGGAAGGTAACCCTGAATACAAATACCACACTGCCTTGTGTGTTGCTATGATAGCAAAGGCTATGGGAGTAAACCCAGACAGAAAATCAGGAGTGGAGACCCGAAGGTGGTTGTCAGGGAGAACTGCATCAAACTGGCTTCCAGCATCTCCTGCAGCCGGACTAGTTCCAAATGTATTGACCTGGTCTCTCCCTTGGGTTTAACTAGAATGGCAGAGAGAGGGGTGGTGCCTCTGGGCAAAGCACCATCTCTTAAAAATAGCCCAGGCAAGGCAGCAAAACGAGGAGGCGTTTGCTCGGGCTTGGCAAGCGTCTGTCTCTCCTCTATAAGCCCACCCATTTCCGATTTGGAGAGGACACTCCAGCCATCCGTTACGGATGGGCACAACACGGGAGGTGGCAGTTACCGGTGATAAGCTCAATCCATTTGGCGTACGGATGAGCGCCAGGGGTCCCCTCTGTCGGTGGGAGCGGCTTTTCAGCTGCATTGATCAACTACCGCCCGCCGTAACCTGGGCAGCCCCCAGGCAGTTGGGTGTTGTTCCGCCACGTCAGCCTGCTTCATAAGGTGGTTGGAGCTAGACCAAAAGTCAAAAAGCTGACGTAAAGTGTGCACCTGGCAAAAACAGAAAAATACTAAAACTTGGTACCTGGAACGTCAGAACAATGCGCCCAGGCTTGCAACAGCAAGATCTCACTAATATTGACTCCATCAGGAAATCCCAAATTATTGATCGAGAACTTCAGCTACTAAACATCGACATCGCTGCCCTTCAAGAAACTCGACTTCCCGACTCCGGGTCAGTCAAAGAAGAAAACTACACCTTCTTCTGGCAGGGCCTTAGCAGCGAACAGCCGAGAATCCACGGCGTGGGCTTCGCCGTAAAAAACTCCTTTATCAATTCGATCGCAACTCCAATTGGAGTGTCAGAACGCATCATGACACTCAGACTGAACACCCGGTCTGGTTTTACCAACATTATCTGTGTCTATGCCCCAACACTTACCTCCTCTGACGAAACCAAAGACATTTTCTACGAGGCATTGCAGAGGACTCTCCACAACATCCCTCTCACCGAAGGCCTGCTAATTCTGGGTGACTTTAACGCTCGAGTGGGAGCAGATCACTCCGCATGGCCAAAGTGCATTGGGCACTTCGGCATTGGCAACATCAACGAAAACGGGCAGCGCCTTCTGGAGCTATGCTCCGTAAACTCATTATGTGTTACAAACACGTACTTTGACCTTAAGAGATGCCAAAGAACATCATGGCGCCATCCCAGGTCTGGCCATTGGCATCAATTAGATCTTATTCTCTCAAGGAGGAAGAGTTTGGGCTGTATAAAAATAACTCGTTCCCTCCACAGTGCTGACTGTGACACCGACCATGCACTGGTAGTCAGCAAAATCAAAATTTCGGCCAAGAAAATATACAGATCAAAAGCCCCTTCAATCCCTAAGATCAATGTAACAGCAATCAGAGATGAATCAAATAGAAAGTCATTTGAAAAGTTATTTGCTGAAAGCATGGATAATGTCACCCAATGTGACTCGGTAGATGAAACATGGAACACTCTCAGTTCAAAAATTCATGACTGTGCCATCAAGTCTTTTGGACAGCATAAAGTTTCAAACAACGACTGGGTAGCCCAGAACAGCGAAATTCTCCTACCTCTCATTGAGCAAAAGAAATCTGCTTTCAATGAGTATAACAAAAATTGCAATCAGAGTACAAAAACTTGTTTGAAAAATGCAAAAGCTAAACTTCAGCTGGAGGTAAGACGTTGCGCCAACAAATACTGGACAGACTTGTGTAACAGCATACAAGAGGCAAATGAAAAGGGAGATATGAAAACCGCCTTTAGTCAGATGAAAGTAGCTCTTGGGCCAATCATCACCAAAAGCGCCCCACTTAAGTCTGTAAATGGTGAACCCATCACAGATAAAAATGAACAACTGAATAGGTGGGTAGAGCATTACTCTCTGTTGTATTCAACTGAGAAAAATATTCCACCAGATTTTGAGGAACACCTCAAAAAACTGCCAATAATGGCCGAACTTGACGCTGAACCTTCCTTAGTCGAGCTTTCCAATGCAATCGACCACCTGTCTGCTGGAAAAGCCACAGGAAGTGACAACATTCCTGCAGAGGTATTAAAAGATCTAAAAGGCCCATTATTACCACACCTGTATAATCTGTTACTGCAGTGTTGGAAAGAAGGCGTGATACCACATGATATGAGAGACGCCAAAATTGTCACACTTTACAAGAACAAAGGAGACAAAGGCGACTGCAACAACTATCGAGGCATATCCCTCCTCAGCATTACTGGAAAGGCTTTTGCTCGCGTCATCCTCTGCCGCCTTCAACAACTGGCGGAAAAAGTCTTACCAGAAACACAATGTGGCTTTCGAAGCAAACGATCAACTATTGACATGATATTTGCACTTCGGCAAATCCAAGAAAAATGTAAAGAACAAAACAGGCCGCTTATAACATGCTTTGTGGACCTAACAAAGGCTTTCGACACCGTAAGCCGATCTGGCCTGTATGCAGTCCTTAAATCCATAGGCTGTCCACCAACATTGCTAAAACTTATTGCATCCTTCCACACTGACATGAGGGCATGTGTCAACTTTGAGGGCTGCACATCCAATTCATTTGCTGTAAACAGCGGTGTGAAGCAGGGATGTGTTCTTGCTCCTACCTTATTTGGTATATATTTTGCAGCCCTACTCAAGAATGCCTTTGGTCAATGTTCAGGTGGAGTACTTATTAACACCAGAGTGGACGGCTCCATTTTTAATGTTGCCAGACTAAAAGCAAAATCTCGTACAGAGCATATTATGTTACAAGAGCTCCTCTTCGCAGATGATGCTGCAATCGTGGCCCACGATGAAACCACGCTCCAGGCTCTCATCAATAGCCTTGCCAAAGCCTGTGACAAATTCATGCTAAAGATCAGTGTCTCAAAAACTGTAGTTTTGACACAAGGCTTGAGAAACCCCAACCCAATCATGCTGAATGGCTCTCCTCTGGAGCAAGTGGGAAAATTCTGCTACCTAGGCTCAACCATCAGTGGTAGCACAGACATAACAACTGAAATAAATGCCAGAATAGGAAAGGCGGCCACAGCTTTTCGCAAACTCTCAAAAAGGGTGTGGAACAATAGCAAGCTGACCATCAAAACAAAGGTACTCGTGTACCAAACTTGCGTCCTAAGCACCCTGCTGTATGGCTCAGAGACATGGACCACCTACTCCAAACATGAAAGATCCCTCAACTCCTTCCACCTGCGCTGCCTACGCAAAATTCTCAAGATCAAGTGGCAAGACAGGATCTCAAATATCGAAGTTCTGAGCCGAGCCAACATTCCATCAACTCAGGCTCTCCTAGGCAAAAAAAGACTGCGGTGGCTTGGACATCTCCACCGTATGGAAAATGATCGCATCCCCAGACAAATTCTCTACGGGGAACTTGCTACTGGCAACCGACCCAGAGGTAGGCCACATCTGCGATTCAAAGACACTTGCAAGGTCACGATGAAAGCATTCAACATCGACCCCAATGAATGGGAGAACCTTGCAAATGATCGAAGCAGATGGAGACAAAAATTGCGCAGTGGCACGCTCGCAATAGACTTCAAGGCAAAAGAAACATACCTGACAAAACGACAGAGGCGGAATGAAAACACTCGCCAAAGTGAACCCAAAAGACTGACCTGCAATCACTGCCATCGCACTCTCGGGTCAAACATTGGTAGAATAAGCCACGAGAGAAGCTGTCAGTCAAAGTGAAAGTGAATATTCTAGCTGCTAAGACCGTCTGTAAAGACGCTAAAGGCCATATATATATATATTATAGATATTGTTTTCTAATATTATTTTGCCGGGGTTGGGGTTGGGGGCGGGGGAGGGGGGGTGGGCTTAATAGGTGAATAGATTAAACGTTTTTACCATAGTATACCCGAAGCTCACTCAAGAAACTGAGATTCAATGAGTCGCCGCGCCGACCAATCGCGTATGACCCGCTGCTGTGGGAAGACGATCCGGTATACTCGGGCCACACGACTGGGCGGGGCCTTGGACAATGGTTTGCATCAACAAACACCTGCCATGTGTCACTAGACAATAAGGAGTCACAAGCTGAGTGCAATATACCCCTAAACAACGACTGATGTTTATTATTGTTACTCCCCACCTTCAAGATTCCCCCTTTCCCTGTTCTTACGACCAATGGCAAGCGAAAATACAGAGTAAAGTTTTGAATTTTACTGTAAATTTGACACCGGTTTGTGATTTTAAACCATATGAAGTTATCTAAATACAGATACTGTGCTGGACTTGGGGAAATCCAAATCACCTATCGTCTTTCTCTGCACAATGTTGTAAAATCTGTAGTTTCATAACTTAAACAGTAATATATTTGGTTTTTGTTCCCATATCCGAGGTCCGAGTTGTATTTGTTCTAAACCATGACCTGGTGTTCCTCAGAAAATGAGAGTATAATAGTATGACACTAATTTATCATTGATGTTGGGCACGTTGACACCATTGTGTTTTTGTATTTACAACTGTTTAGGATAGGGTTATGATTTTCATAAAGTCTTTCTTATTTTCTCAAACACAGATGCGATCATTACTATTCCTTATTCAAATTCTGTCCTTCCGAGACTTTGACCCACGACTGATCTCAAATATTATTATGTCTGTGATTTTGACTTTTGACACGCGTTTGTTATGACCTGATTCAGACTGACAAAATGACGAAGAATAATATTTCATAAATTTTGTATAGCCTGACATGACCTTATTTTCTTTAAACTGCCGGTTTTCGAAATACTACCTTGAAGGGGTAGCTGCAATATTGCATATGGTTGGTGTCTGATATGAAGGTCGGCTAGTTTGCGTGCTCAGCACATAAAGATGACATTGTCACGTGTGTTCGTTGCTATTATTTTCTAGTGTCAAATCGTGGTCTGCGTGCCAAATTTGTCCACTATTATATCCAGATCGGTCATTTCTCAAGCCAGATATTATGCAAATTGCTTGGACAGAAACACATTGGTCATTTTTGCCTTAGTTCTGTATATTCGTGACTTTCTTCAGTTTGGTGACAGTGCTGCTCACAGTCGTTACTCCTCTCTAGGACTTCTAAGCCTGTGCATTTGGATACACTTAGACATCAAATTGATTCCCGGACTCATATTTGCTGTTGATTCTAGGACCTCTTCAGAATACTTCATAGCTTTACGGGGATATTTCACACACTTATTTTGTCAAGTGATAAGTATAAACCACAAAATGTAGCTTTCAGAGACTATCTTTGCCATTACAAGTGCTATTGTGCCCACTGGATATTTTTTTTTTTTTTTTTGCCATTATGTCAGCATCTGTAAACATGGCCAGTGGATCTTCATCACCGAGGGTAAGTTATTATAACTTTCTTTCAATAATTAAATCGAAAATATCTACTTTCAAATGAAGGTATGCATTAAAAAAAAACTATAAAAAAACTTGAAGCGAAAAATATTGTCAAATATGTGGAAGTATTGCTTTTTTGGGGTTCTTTTAATAGTAATGAGAAGCCTGCATTCCAAAGACCTCGCCCCCAAAAAAGAATATATATGTATATATAAGTGAAACGAGAAACGATATAACGCAACCTTAGTTCTTGTTCGTTCGTTCTATCTCCATTTTCTAAAAAAAAACAGATCTTTTAGTATGTAAAAGAGGTATAACAAATGGACACTTTGACACTTGTTTATAATGCACTGTGGCGCTTATCAAGCTGCTTCACAGTTCTGATTTATTCTAACTCCTTATCACAATACTAAAGCTGCTTAAGTTTACCGTCGAATCTCTGAGTTGTGCAAAAAGTGGAGTAGGAACGAACAAGAACTAAAGTCCAGATAAATAAATTAGCATTCCTGGAAACAAGAACGACAATTCTGAAACATTCCTTTTTCATCCAAAGGGAGTCAAATGAGATCCAGAGTCTAAAAATACTGTGATATTGAGAACAATATGAGAGAAACGAGTTTTGTTTACTGTCTGGATGAATTGTACATAATACAAATCACCATACTCCACCTTTCCACCATTTCTCCCCCTTTTGTAATAATTCTGAGGGAAAACAAAAGAGAAGTTACAATTTTCAGTAATAATATTTGTTTCACAACATAACAGAATCATAGATGGAACCTTTTTTTTTTTTGTAATATACTTTATTTTCCAGCTGTTTCCATGTCACTGTTCATTATGTGTTATTAGTTTTCCTCGTTTCAAAGAGGTCTCAGTGGAACTGTGATGCATATTTGTCTCTGGGATGAGGAATTAGCAGATGAAGCAATTAATGGATTTTGGCAACATCTGTAAAGGCGTTGAACTTGAACATTGTCCCAAAGCTTATAAACTTGTATGAACGAGGATATTTAATTCGTTGTTTTTTGGGGGGCATTATTTTGATGTTATTCGGAATACTAGCCGTGCTGAAGCTGAAGTATTTGGCGTTGCCCAGGGTAAACATGCTTCCTCCTCCCTCTTGTCTGTCTTCACTTTCTTTCTCTCCTTGTCCCTCCTCTTGTCTCAATCTCTCTTCCAATCTATCTTTTTCTTTGTCTCTCTCTTCCTCCTCTTCTCTCTCTCTCTCTCTCTCTCTCTCACTCTCTCTTTCTTTCTCTTGTGTACTTATTATATATTTTCATGCTGTATGTACAAATCATTCAAAGCTTTATAGAAACATCATCAGTCAGTCGGTATATATTTCGATACAGGACGACTGATTTTATCTCTATTTTAAATTTCTTAAATGATAAACACATCTCTTAGTAATAAATAGTGATGATACAATGAGAAGAAGCATGTATCATCAGTCAGAATAAGTACGAGAAAATGGTACAAGCCAGGACAAGACAGTGTAGCAGTTTCAGACCCGACCGCATTTGGCGGTGAATGAGTTTAGGCCAGTGGTCCTCAACCTTTTTCAGGCAATCGCCTTTTTTTTAGGTTTCAATTGTTCTGTCATCGCACCCCCCCCCCCCGCCACCCCCGGCCTCCAAACAAACCCTTGCCCAAACCCAACAGATACATTTCACAAGAAGACAAAGAACACACACATTTAGTTTTTCAAAGCTTCTTTAATGACAACGAGTATTCAATATAAAACAGAAAGCATTCTTTAGGCGTGTTGTTGAACGGGTCAATGGCTACCCTGTACTTTCCCCAAATCTTCCTCCATTCATGTTTTTTTTGCCCCCCCCCCCCACCCCACAAATCGGCCCCCCTTCATCGTTTTCTCCCCCCATGTCGCCCTTTTCTTCATTTTCGCCCCCTTGGAAATCAAAATCGTCCCCCCCCCCCAATCGACGACATCGCCTACGTTGAGAACCACTGGTTTAAGCAATTTTAAAGGTATGGTCCTATCTATTTCATAATGAATCCTTGAAACACAGGATAGTTACACACTAAGCTAAACCGTGCAGTTATTCGCCAACATCCTTGCACAATACATTCGTAATATATTGCAAGCTTTTATGCACACTCACACAAACGTGGTATTTAAGCAATTTGAGTGAGACCTTGAATTGAAAAAGAAGATAGCAGAACATTACAATGCTCTTGAAACATGCTTATAGGGCCTACAGTTTTGAGCCTATAATCAAGAACTCGTGGTGTAGAGAAGTAAGAGAAGGCTTACATGAAAAATGTCTTGTTAAATATGACAAAGTTTCATCAGTTTTGTTTTGTTTTGTTTTTGTCTGAAAAATATGCAGAGCATTCTTTCAAGGTGGAATTGAGTGGGTATGTTTGTTTATAGGTTATGGCAAGTTAGAATGCAGATTGGATGCCAGAGCAAGGGCATGTTACTCTAGCGGCGGGATCGTGAAAAATTGCTGAGTTATGGCTCCTTATTCCATAGATCGGTGTTCCTCAGCCTCACCAATAACTTAATTTCCTAACATAAATAGATAAATGAATAAGTAAATAAATAAATAAATAAATAAATAAAACCAAACATTTCGCTTCATAACTATAATTCAAAACCGCTTCCCCGGCCCCTACAACCCACCCACAACCCCATCTTGCCTACAATGTAAGCTGTTCATCTGCTGGGGGGTCATCTCCCCTCCCTTCCCCTTCTAGCCTTTGTACACTATAGAAGCCTCAGAACTGATGTTACAGGTATTTTAATGCTGATTTCGTATGAAAATTGCGCTAGAACTTGGGAACACCAAATTTTTCACTGTCCATAAAATAAAGAATTTGAGAGAAACTGAAATAATATGTAGCGTCTTAACTAGGGTAGAAATTAAATTAACGACACAACCTTCCAAAATGACAATAAGGTTAAAGTACGATCTTTGGGTTTTGGGGGGGGGGGGGGGGAGGGGTTAGCCTAAGGCTGTTGGCCCCCTTTTCTTGATTGTCTGCTTCTTGTTTCTTTCCCGTTGTCTGTTCCTTCTTCTATCTTGTCTTGTCTTGTCTTGTCTTGTCTTGTCTTGTTTTTAGTCTGTGGTGCTGGGTGTCATAATAGTAAAGAAAATACAGTAGGCCATAGGAGGAAAGTTGGTGGATAGTATCCAAGGGAGAAAACTATAAGTAATCATTGTATTTTTCAGGGGTTTGATCCCTTGATTTGCCAAAACTACAAGACACCACTAAAATGTCACGGCTAAGGGGTCAAACAGACTAAGCAAGGCTGGTGTAACCGCCAAATCAGTGACTCTCCACCCATACATTTTGCTTCACACTAGGACAATAGACACTGCCTGTTGCAACCCTCTGGGTTGTGATGTGGGCAGTGCCTATTGTGTTAGTGTGAAGTTTTTTGTCACTAAAGATCATCTTTTGCACTAACATACTGAAATTTCAAAACATAAAATTAGGAAAAAGGGAAATTAGAAATGGCACCAGCTAGCTATCTTCCTTTTTTTCAACCAATTAATTAATCAGTCGATCAATTTATCAGTCAGCCAGTCAGCATTTAAATGAATAAATAACAGGTATATAGATGGATAGATAGATAGATACATAGCTAGATAGATACATAGCTAGATAGATAGGTAGGTAGATAGGTAGGTAGATAGGTAGGTAGATAGATAGATAGATAGACAGACAGACAGACAGACAGACAGACAGACAGACAGACAGACAGACAGACAGACAGACAGACAGACAGACAGACAGATAGATAGACAGACAGACAGATAGATAGATAGATAGATAGATAGATAGATAGATAGATAGATAGATAGATAGATAGATAGATAGATAGATAGATAGATAGATAGATAGATAGATAGACAGACAGATAGATAGATAAACAGTGTGCTGTCAGTCTATGGATTCATGTGTCCAGCCAAAATTGCCTTTAGGGGTTATAATGGCCACCCACCTTGAACAATTGCCCTCTACCCCCTTCCCCCTCCCCCCTTTTTGTGTTTATTTTTAAGTTTCTACAGCATCTCCTGTGTAATGTTAATTCAGACTAGTATGGTGCCCCCCTCCCCCCCTACACTTTCTGTTATTTTTAAGTTTCTACAACATCTTCTGTGTAATGTTAATTCAGACTGGTATGATGCCCCCCTCCCCCCCTACACTTTCTGTTATTTTTAAGTTTCTACAACATCTTCTGTGTAATGTTAATTCAGACTGGTATGATGCCCCCCTCCCCCCCCTACACTTTCTGTTATTTTTAAGTTTCTACAACATCTTCTGTGTAATGTTAATTCAGACTGGTATGATGCCCCCCTCCCCCCCTACACTTTCTGTTATTTTTAAGTTTCTACAACATCTTCTGTGTAATGTTAATTCAGACTGGTATGATGCCCCCCTCCCCCCCTACACTTTCTGTTATTTTTAAGTTTCTACAGCATCTTCTGTGTAATGTTAATTCGTACTAGTATGATGCCCTCCCCTCCCCCTCCACTTTATGTTTAAACGAATACGAACATCATCATTTGCGCGAGCTTACGACCAAGAGTATGGTGAATGTCCAGTACAACACCTTGATGATAATTATAAAAAAAAAAAAAAAGTTAAGTGACATTTTGCAGGGATTATCTGACCGTGTCATTAGATGTATAGCCTATGTTCGATTGTTATATAATCCTTTTTTTTTTTTTCGGTGTCAGAAAATTAAAAAAAAAAAATTTTTAAATAAATTCGTTGCTGTCATCGAAAAGTGAACGTATAGTCTGGAAATGCAATGATTTAATTAGCTTACATCAACGAAAATTTATAATTCATTATTAAATAAATATTATATAATATATATGGCCTTTAGCGTCTTTACAGACGGTCTTAGCAGCTAGAATATTCACTTTCACTTTGACTGACAGCTTCTCTCGTGGCTTATTCTACCAATGTTTGACCCGAGAGTGCGATGGCAGTGATTGCAGGTCAGTCTTTTGGGTTCACTTTGGCGAGTGTTTTCATTCCGCCTCTGTCGTTTTGTCAGGTATGTTTCTTTTGCCTTGAAGTCTATTGCGAGCGTGCCACTGCGCAATTTTTGTCTCCATCTGCTTCGATCATTTGCAAGGTTCTCCCATTCATTGGGGTCGATGTTGAATGCTTTCATCGTGACCTTGCAAGTGTCTTTGAATCGCAGATGTGGCCTACCTCTGGGTCGGTTGCCAGTAGCAAGTTCCCCGTAGAGAATTTGTCTGGGGATGCGATCATTTTCCATACGGTGGAGATGTCCAAGCCACCGCAGTCTTTTTTGCCTAGGAGAGCCTGAGTTGATGGAATGTTGGCTCGGCTCAGAACTTCGATATTTGAGATCCTGTCTTGCCACTTGATCTTGAGAATTTTGCGTAGGCAGCGCAGGTGGAAGGAGTTGAGGGATCTTTCATGTTTGGAGTAGGTGGTCCATGTCTCTGAGCCATACAGCAGGGTGCTTAGGACGCAAGTTTGGTACACGAGTACCTTTGTTTTGATGGTCAGCTTGCTATTGTTCCACACCCTTTTTGAGAGTTTGCCAAAAGCTGTGGCCGCCTTTCCTATTCTGGCATTTATTTCAGTTGTTATGTCTGTGCTACCACTGATGGTTGAGCCTAGGTAGCAGAATTTTCCCACTTGCTCCAGAGGAGAGCCATTCAGCATGATTGGGTTGGGGTTTCTCAAGCCTTGTGTCAAAACTACAGTTTTTGAGACACTGATCTTTAGCATGAATTTGTCACAGGCTTTGGCAAGGCTATTGATGAGAGCCTGGAGCGTGGTTTCATCGTGGGCCACGATTGCAGCATCATCTGCGAAGAGGAGCTCTTGTAACATAATATGCTCTGTACGAGATTTTGCTTTTAGTCTGGCAACATTAAAAATGGAGCCGTCCACTCTGGTGTTAATAAGTACTCCACCTGAACATTGACCAAAGGCATTCTTGAGTAGGGCTGCAAAATATATACCAAATAAGGTAGGAGCAAGAACACATCCCTGCTTCACACCGCTGTTTACAGCAAATGAATTGGATGTGCAGCCCTCAAAGTTGACACATGCCCTCATGTCAGTGTGGAAGGATGCAATAAGTTTTAGCAATGTTGGTGGACAGCCTATGGATTTAAGGACTGCATACAGGCCAGATCGGCTTACGGTGTCGAAAGCCTTTGTTAGGTCCACAAAGCATGTTATAAGCGGCCTGTTTTGTTCTTTACATTTTTCTTGGATTTGCCGAAGTGCAAATATCATGTCAATAGTTGATCGTTTGCTTCGAAAGCCACATTGTGTTTCTGGTAAGACTTTTTCCGCCAGTTGTTGAAGGCGGCAGTGGATGACGCGAGCAAAAGCCTTTCCAGTAATGCTGAGGAGGGATATGCCTCGATAGTTGTTGCAGTCGCCTTTGTCTCCTTTGTTCTTGTAAAGTGTGACAATTTTGGCGTCTCTCATATCATGTGGTATCACGCCTTCTTTCCAACACTGCAGTAACAGATTATACAGGTGTGGTAATAGTGGGCCTTTTAGGTCTTTTAATACCTCTGCAGGAATGTTGTCACTTCCTGTGGCTTTTCCAGCAGACAGGTGGTCGATTGCATTGGAAAGCTCGACTAAGGAAGGTTCAGCGTCAAGTTCGGCCATTATTGGCAGTTTTTTGAGGTGTTCCTCAAAATCTGGTGGAATATTTTTCTCAGTTGAATACAACAGAGAGTAATGCTCTACCCACCTATTCAGTTGTTCATTTTTATCTGTGATGGGTTCACCATTTACAGACTTAAGTGGGGCGCTTTTGGTGATGATTGGCCCAAGAGCTACTTTCATCTGACTAAAGGCGGTTTTCATATCTCCCTTTTCATTTGCCTCTTGTATGCTGTTACACAAGTCTGTCCAGTATTTGTTGGCGCAACGTCTTACCTCCAGCTGAAGTTTAGCTTTTGCATTTTTCAAACAAGTTTTTGTACTCTGATTGCAATTTTTGTTATACTCATTGAAAGCAGATTTCTTTTGCTCAATGAGAGGTAGGAGAATTTCGCTGTTCTGGGCTACCCAGTCGTTGTTTGAAACTTTATGCTGTCCAAAAGACTTGATGGCACAGTCATGAATTTTTGAACTGAGAGTGTTCCATGTTTCATCTACCGAGTCACATTGGGTGACATTATCCATGCTTTCAGCAAATAACTTTTCAAATGACTTTCTATTTGATTCATCTCTGATTGCTGTTACATTGATCTTAGGGATTGAAGGGGCTTTTGATCTGTATATTTTCTTGGCCGAAATTTTGATTTTGCTGACTACCAGTGCATGGTCGGTGTCACAGTCAGCACTGTGGAGGGAACGAGTTATTTTTATACAGCCCAAACTCTTCCTCCTTGAGAGAATAAGATCTAATTGATGCCAATGGCCAGACCTGGGATGGCGCCATGATGTTCTTTGGCATCTCTTAAGGTCAAAGTACGTGTTTGTAACACATAATGAGTTTACGGAGCATAGCTCCAGAAGGCGCTGCCCGTTTTCGTTGATGTTGCCAATGCCGAAGTGCCCAATGCACTTTGGCCATGCGGAGTGATCTGCTCCCACTCGAGCGTTA